>NIVC01003195.1:0-112631 GCA_002269645.1 Macrostomum lignano
TAGAAGAATCCCAACTTCAGTGCTTAGAGAATCCCAACTTCAGTGCTTAGAATCCCAACTTCAGTGCTTAGAATCCCAACTGCAGTGCTTAGAATCCCAACTTTAGTGCTTAGAAGAATCCTAACTGCAGTGCTTAGAAGAATCCCAACTTCAGTGCTTAGAATCCCAACTTCAGTGCTTAGAATCCCAACTGCAGTGCTTAGAATCCCAAATTCAAATCCCTACTTATAGAGAACCGCCCAAGTTAACTGAAGCGTTTTTTGTTTTTTATCCCCATCTGTGCCGTCTTCATATTTACGCTCGTAGTCTCAGCGGTTAGCGCAACAATATGCAACTTAGCACGTTTGCTTACGTGTGTTTCATTTATTGATCTCCCTATCCCAGTGCAGCAAGCGCGTAGGTCTTTGTTATTGCTTGGAACCAAGACTCAGAGAGCTGGCAGAGCTTCATTAACTATGCTTGTTTTCGTTTGTCTGCGCTAATGTAGCTTATATTTAGTTATTATTATATATTATATAATACTGACATGCGTTTACTCTTACAGTTTGTTGTTTCATTTTTGCCTGCTTGTTTATCTAATGGTGTTCTGTCCCATATTGTTTCCGCTTTGAATTGGCCAGCCTAGTAATTCGATGAGAGCTCTGTGTATAATCTTGGCCTCAATCATTAACTATTCTGAAGTTTCACAATCCGCTTCTTCAACTGATTTTCGAAATCTCTTTAATTAGAGATTCTCAGCGTGACTTGGTTAAATCTGTTTTATAGTCCTAGCCGATCTCAACTAAGCATTCACCCGGCTGTTCGAAGTTTAAGGACGGGCGAAATAAATCAAAATTGTTGTTTGTTTCTTTGTTCGCTTGATCGGTTTATTTATCTAGCTTGTACAAATGCATCGAATGGGATTGCATTGTTGTTGTTATTATATCGATTTGTCTTTTATTGTTTTTTTAGTTCTGTGCGTGTGTATCCGTCTGTACAGCCATTTTATTTATATCGAATTTTCCTTGTCGAAAATTTTGCAATCTTGCTGCGGTGTTGCATCGACTGCACGGGTGTCAAGGAGAGCGGGCAGGTCCACCATGTAGGCAATTAGATTGGACTTTAGCACCTTACTTGGACTTTTGAACCTTAGCACAGTCAGACTTCTATAAGAAGGGGATGTAGCCCAGTGGTTAGAGCGTCGGAGTCGCGACTGAAAGGTCGGGGGTTCGATTCTCGACCCAATCGGTACAATTTGTGTCCTTGAGAAAGACATTAAACTCTTTGCATTGCTTCAGTTCACCCAGCTGTGAAATGGGTGCCAGCATTAGCTGGGGTAATTGAGGATGTGTGGCGACCCCCCAGTCCTTGGACTGAACAGCCGTACGCAGCCTTCAGATGCGCCGCGCAATAGCTGCGGCTGAGCTGTCGGTTGCACATCTAGCCATCAAGCACAACTCGAGTAGAAGGGCGGGGAACTACTTTTATTAGAAATAGAGGCTGGTTTTTTACCGAAAAATACACTACGGAGATAGGGACTATTTATCTATTTTATCCTTCTTATCTCATTGTGTGACAATATGTGTAACAGAAATGATAAAATCTGTGAAATGATTATATTCATAAAACTAAAGAGCCAAGTTGTGCCATGCATTTTTTATGATTTAGGTACAGGGAATGTGTGTCGAATGAAAATTTAACATAGAATCCTAATTTTCTAAACGAAAAGCTTCCTGAATATCGATAGAGCAATAAGAAAGGCACAACATATCAAAAGATGAACATTGGATTTGCCTCCTATTGAAAGCAATAACAATTTTTGTGCTGAAAATTTGAAGACTTCCTATCTCCGTAGTGTATTTTTCGGCGAAAACCAGCCTCCTTAACTTTTTCTGAGAAACGTAGTTTCCCATTCCCATCCTTCTCCTTGCTGCCTATTAGGGAAGTTGTAATCAATTATTATTAGATATTAGACTTCTCTAAATATGTAAAATTGTACCAATAGGCTTGTTCATGTTTTCTAAACGGAAAAATCAGGGTTTGACAATAGCTTAGTAAAATCCTATTTGCTATGTAAAATAAGCCTAGCCCCTAGCACACTCCTAAACAGTTGTACATTATTGGCCACATTGTGTATGTGTTTTGTATTGTCTGTCTGTCTGTCTATCTCTCTCTTGTTTGTGTTTTATATCGCGCTTTGCAATCAATATCGCTTCTGCTTACGTATGTTTACCATGGTATTTTTCAAATAACCGCTGTTACACTATGAATTTCTATATTGCTTTACTTATTATTACTATATCTGTGTTTTATTAACCTTGGGCCACGTGACTGCATAACATAGAGATTGTCACATAAACCTGCTTTAAATACAAGGGTATCTGTACTAGTACAGTGTAGTTATTTGATTGCTTAAGATAAATATAACCTTTCAAACCCTCTGCACCTGTCTCCCAGTGTAGTTATTAGTTAATCTCCTGCCATAGAAATTAATCTATGAAAGCCTAAAACGTAACGATAATGTGCTCGGCATGGTCAACTCTCAAATTAAAAATATACTTGTGCATATACCTATCATATATATATATAAAAGACAAAAACTGCTGCATCAACTAGTCACAAAGTTAACGAGTGAAAAACAGTAGCGAAACGAAGGCTTGTTTCTTTGTTAAATTAGTCTTTTTCATTTGGAAAATTGTTGTATTTATGTTAATATTACTGATGGAATTAGATTTTAGCCATAGTAGTATTGCATTCTGCGGAACAAATAAATTGCTAGATTTTGATGCAATTGTGTCGCTTTGTCAGCTTAAGAGTCTAACTTCAGCCTGTAAAATCCCCTGCAACCTTTAGAATCTCCCTGCAACCTTGATAATCTCCTTGCAACCGTTAGAATCTCCTGCAACCTGATAATCTCCTTGCAACCGTTAGAATCTCCTTAACCTTGAGAATCTCCTTGCAACCTTGAAAATCTCCTGCAACCTTGAAATCTCCCTGCAACCTTGAGAACCTCCCTGCAACCTTGAGAATCTTCCTTCAACCTTGAAATTCCTTGCAACCTTTAGAATCTCCCTGCAACCTTGAGAATTTCCTTGCAACCTATAGAATCTCCCTGCAAACTTGAGAATCTTCCTTCAACCTTGAAAATTTCCTTGCAACCTTTAGAATCTCCCTGCAACCTTGAGAATCTCCCTGCAACCTTGAGAATCTCCATGCAACCTTGAGAATCTCCCTGCAACCTTGAGAATCTCCCTGCAACCTTGAGAATCTTTCTTCAACCTTGAGAATCTCCTTGCAACCTATAGAATCTCCCTGCAAACTTGAGAATCTCCCTTTAACCTTGAGAATCTCCTTGCAACCTTTAGAATCTCCCTGCAACCTTGAGAATCTCCTTGCAACCTTGAGAATCTCCCTGCAAACTTGAGAATCTCCCTTTAACCTTTAGAATCTCCCTGCAAACTTGAGAATCTCCCTTTAACCTTGAGAATCTCCTTGCAACCTTGAGAATCTCCCTGCAACCTTTAGAATCTCCCTGCAAACTTGAGAATCTCCCTTTAACCTTTAGAATCTCCCTGCAAACTTGAGAATCTCCCTTTAACCTTGAGAATCTCCTTGCAACCTTGAGAATCTCCCTGCAACCTTTAGAATCTCCCTTTAACCTTGAGAATCTCCTGCAACCTTGAGAATCTCCCTGCAACCTTTAGAATCTCCTTGCAACCTTGAGAATCTCCTGCAACCTTGAGAATGTCCTTCCAACCTCGATTAATCAAACGCATTGAAGAATCCCTTATCCATGTGTATATAATTCTCTATATTACTCGTATGTACGTGTACGCGGTTGCAGCGCTACCCCTGTTGAGCTCTGCTCCAGCGGAACGATGAAGCGACAAAGAGAGTCTTGTCACCTGCGCAAGCTGGCCAAGTACACTCGGTCAGGTCGATTCCGGCGTGTCTCCAAGCGTCTGGATAAGATGAAGCGGTCAGCCTCCGACAACGTGCCAGATTATCGGGATGAAGATGGGCGAAGTCTCCTGCATCTGGCCGCTGCTGAGGGCCACGGCGGGTTAATTAGGTGCGAATTTCGAGATTAGTCGGAAATGAGATATTAAGGAACCGCAAACAATTTATTAAGTTAGTCAATAAACTGGGTTATATGGTTCACAAGAGTCAAATGCGGTGGGTCAGAGAAGATGAGTCAACTACTGTGGGTCAGAGAAGATGACTCACATACTGCGGGTCAGAGAAGATGAGTCAGCTACTGTGGGTCAGAGAAGAGAGATGATTTACATACTGTGGGTCAGAGAAGATGACTCACATACTGCGGGTCAGAGAAGATGAGTCAGCTACTGTGGGTCAGAGAAGAGAGATGATTTACATACTGTGGGTCAGAGAAGATGACTCACATACTGCGGGTCAGAGAAGATGAGTCAGCTACTGTGGGTCAGAGAAGATGATTCGGCTACTGTGGGTCAGAGAAGATGATTCAGCTACTGTGGGTCAGAGAAGATGAGTCAGCTACTGTGGGTCAGAGAAGATGATTCGGCTACTGTGGGTCAGAGAAGATGATTCAGCTACTGTGGGTCAGAGAAGATGAGTCAGCTGCTGTGGGTCAGAGAAGATGATTCAGCTACTTTGGGTCAGAGAACATAGAAATGAGTCACATACTGTAAGTCGGAGAAGATGGAGATGAGTCACATACTATGGGTCAGAGAAGATAGATGAGTCAGATTTTATGGGTCAGAGAAGACAGATGAGTCACATACTGTGGGTCAGAGAAGACAGATGAGTCACATACTGTGGGTCAGAGAAGACAGATGAGTCACATACTGTGGGTCAGAGAAGACAGATGAGTCAGATTTTATGGGTCAGAGAAGACAGATGAGTTAGATACTGTGAATCAGAAGAGAGCGATGAGTCAGAAATGACAGCTTACATGATCAAAAAACCTGAGTGTCCTTCACTTGACGAAGCAATTTCTATTGCCCCTCTTAGAACCTTTTCGGAGCTTGGCTGCAGCTTGGAGGCCAAAGACGTTCACGGAAACACGCCGGTCCACCTGATACTGTACCACTGCCTGCAGACGGGCAAGTCTCCTGTCAGTGAGTTCTGCTGTCACTTTCTTCTGAGTTGGACTCTAATCTATAGTCTCTGCTTCTAGCTACTCTAATCTAGTCTCTGGCATCTAGCTACTCTAATCTAGTCTCTGGCATCTAGCTACTCTAATCTAGTCTCTGGCATCTAGCGACTCTAATCTAGTCTCTGGCTTCTAGCTACTCTAATCTAGCAACTATAATCTAGTCTCTGGCATCTAGCTACTCTAATCTAGTCTCTGGCATCTAGCGACTCTAATCTAGTCTCTGGCATCTAGCTACTCTAATCTAGTCTCTGGCATCTAGCTACTCTAATCTAGTCTCTGGCATCTAGCGACTCTAATCTAGTCTCTGGCATCTAGCTACTCTAATCTAGTCTCTGGCATCTAGCGACTCTAATCTAGTCTCTGGCATCTAGCTACTCTAATCTAGTCTCTGGCATCCAGCGACTCTAATCTAGTCTCTGGCATTTAGCTACTCTAATCTAGTATCTGGCATCTAGCGACTCTAATCTAGTCTCTGGCATCTAGCGACTCTAATCTAGTCTCTGGCATCTAGCTATTAAAATCTAGTCTCTGATATCTTGCCACTCTAATCTAATCTCTGATATCTTGCCAGTCTAGACACTAACTGGCCCACCAAACAGCTTGCTAACCAACTCCCTCCCCGAGCAGTCGCGGACCGGCTGCTCTCCGACCTGCTGGGCTGCCAGCGCCCCGGCCGGCGGGCTGAGCTGCTCCGGCTCTGCAACTCTGCCGGCGTCTCCTGCCAGCGTCTGCTCGACCGTCTGGCCGACCAGGAGGCGGCAACTTCGGCCGCCGCGGACGCCGCGCTGACGGCCGACATCGACGAGCGCGACGCCGACAACAGCGAAACAATCATCTGGCAGCGTCGACTGGCCGACGCCGCCGCCGACGACGCTGACGATGACAACGATGGCGCCGGATTCTTCCAAGACGAAGGGGAGGCATTTTGGACTTTCGAAACTCTGGACGATTGGTTCGATAGGATCGGCCGCGAGTACGCCGAGCGTCGGCAGCGTCAGCGGCAGCAGCGTGCGGCTGCGGCAGAGCTTCCGGAGCAGCCGCCACCTCGGCAGCAGCGACAGTGCAAACAGTTGAAACTGGCCGACACGCCATCGGCCGCCCCCGAATGCGAGGCCTACCTGCGTTACAAGGACTCCTATTTGGCATTCTTCCAATCCAAATCCGTTATTGACAGCGTCGACGAAGTGCCCTGGCCGCCGTTTTTGATCGACTCTGCCGTTGGGCCGGAGGCCGCACTGCGATGGCTTCGGCTGGCTGTGGGGGCGACGCCGAAGGCTTGGTGACGGAGCTTCGGCAGCTGCGGGTGCTGTGGCATCCGGACAAGTTTATGCAGAAGTTCGGCGACCGCCTGCCAGCCGGCCGGCCCGTGCGAGAGGCCGTGCTGAGGCGCGTCACCCTGGCCAGCCAGCTGGCTAACGGGGCAGCGGCCCTGCTGGCCGGTTGAGCCATTCGGCCATAGCCTTCTAGACCTGCTGCAATCTGAATCTCCTGGGATCTAGCATCGTGAAATCTCCTTTCAATAGTCCCCTCTTCAACCTGGGGAATCTCTGCAACCTGGGGAATCTCCCTCTTCAACCCGGGGAATCTCCCTCTCCAACCTGGAGAATCTCCCTCTCCAACCTGGGAATCTCCCTCTTCAACCTGGGGAATCTCCCTCTCCAACCTGGGGAATCTCCCTCTTCAACCTGGGGAATCTACCTCTCCAACCTGGGGAATATCCCTCTTCAACCTGGGGAATATCCTTCTGCAACCTGGGGAATCTCCTGCAACCTGGGGAATCTCCCTCTGCAACCTGGGGAATCTCCTGCAACCTGGGGAATCTCCTTCTGCAACCTGGGGAATCTCCTGCAACCTGGGGAATCTCCTGAAACCTGGGGAATCTCCCTCTGCAACCTGGGGAATCTCCCTCTGCAACCTGGGGAATCTCCCTCTGCAACCTGGGGAATATCCTTCTGCAACCTGGGGAATCTCCCTCTGCAACCTGGGGAATCTCCTGCAACCTGGGGAATCTCCTGAAACCGGGGGAATCTCCCTCTGCAACCTGGGGAATCCGAATCTCCCTCTTCAACCTGGGGAATCTCCCTCTGCAACCTGGGGAATCTCCTTCTGCAACCTGGGGAATCTCCCTATTGAACCTGGAAGATCCCGTGGAGAATACTTCGAGAATAACCTGGCGTATTCAACTCCAGCTACCTTTTAATTCAACATCCCGTGATCGGGCATCCGTGCTACTAGCATTTACAGGCTGACAAGTATGTTGTCTGACAGGGATTAGCATTTAAAATAAACCAGTTTCGAATTGCCAAAGTTACATGTTTATTGGTACATGTAAATAGTTAATTGTATTTTTCATTAATTGGTTTAGCTTTTTTAGTTTTTAGTTTAGTTTAGTTTATTATTAGTTTTTTTATAACTGATGGATCTGGTGAAAAATAATACATTGGAGAGATCGATCTATAACTTTGCTTGCAGTCTCCAGTTTGTTAAATTAATCAAGGTATTTAAAAGTGCGCCGACACAGGCCTTGGTTCGATTCCGCGAGCGGCCACTTTCATTCGGGGCTTGTGCATGAAAATTGGTCGGGGGTGTTGTGTGTTTGCATGTATTAGGAGTATTTGCGCTTGGCGAGACTGGGCGCAGCCACACCCCTTTACAAGTATATTTGAGTTTGTTCATAAACAATCATGTATGCATGAATAAGAAACTAAAGCGGCTGGCTACCACATCCCCTTTTTTTCAAAGGAACATTGTACGCGAATTGCATATTTTGTCCATAAACAAAAAAAATTCGTCATTAAACAGCTTGATGGAATCTCGTCTGTTTGACAGTACGACCCGACCCGATCGTGTCACATATGGCGCATTTGTGTCAGCATTGGTCGTTTGTCGGTTAGCATCTTCAGCAGGATTGCTTGTTGTTTGATGCTCATGAATTGGCTGAATTCTGGATGATGCAGTTGAATCTTTCAGATGACTCTCTGAGATATCTACTGGTCGCTGTAGCGCTAGATGTTTCGGTATTGCAGACAGTCTGGAGTTCGCAACTCTGGGTGCTATGAATCGTCGGTTCTTCCTGTAGCCTTTACCATCAGCAGTTTGCACTTGGTACGATCGTTCTGGATCCGTATGATCCTGCGATTTAATTTCTGCTGGAATCCACTGTCTCTTGTCCTCGTACAACCAGACTTGCTCTCCAGTCTCCAGTGGTTTCAAATCCCAGCTGTACTGTTGTAGCGAATCGCGTCCTTCCTTCGCATGGCGTTCAGTGTTTCCAAATCATTCCTCGTCCATGTTCGTTTTGGTATCAATTCCATTATTGGTACAGGTAGTTCGTACCTCAATTTCCTTCCCATCAGTAGCTCTGCTGGAGACGGTAACCCACCGCTTCCGGACATTTGCCCTCCGGCACTTCCCCTCCGGCACTTCCCCTCCGGCACTTGCCCTCCGGCACTTCCCCTCGGCGGCGTTTGCCCTCCGGACATTTGCCCTCCGGGACATTTCCCCTCCGGACATTTGCCCTCCGGACATTTCCCCTCGGGGACATTTGCCCTCGGGGACATTTGCCCTCCGGACATTTGCCCTCCGGACATTTCCCCTCCGCACATTTGCCCTCTGCAAATTTACCCCCTCGCACATTACTCACCTCACCTCCTCCTGTACCCACCCGTCGTTCCTCCAGCACCAACCTCATCCTCCCGCCTCTTGCATCCATCAGGTTCTTCTCCAGCCAACAACTCATCCTTTTCTAGTAAGCAATATATACCCGCGCCCTACCCTATCCCCAGCCTTACCTGTACTTTTCCAGAGGGGAAATGTCCGGAGGGCAAATGTCCGGAGGGGAAATGTCCCCGAGGGCAAATGTCCTCGAGGGCAAATGTCCGGAGGGGAAATGCCGGAGGGCAAATGTCCGGAGGGCAAATGCCGGAGGGCAAATGTCCGGTAGCCGTAACCCACGCTCAATCGGAGTATTACGGTAGTGAAGCATTGCTTTTTCAAAGTCTTCATTCTTTCCCAAGAAGCATTTCACTGTTTGCACAGCTCGCTCCGCTAATCCATTGGACTGCGGATATCTTGGTGATGATGTTACAAGTGCTATCCCGCTTGATCTAGCATATAATTGGAATGCGTTGGACGAGAATGGTGGTCCGTTGTCGCATCGCAACTTCTCAGGTGTTCCGAATGTGGACAAATATTTCTTTAATTGCAGGATAACAAACTCAGCTGTATTAATTGTAATCGATCTTATGGATCTGCACAAATCCATCGGCTGTATCTGTCCACTACAACTATGAATTTTCGATCTTTAAAATCGAACAGGTCAGTCGCGCACTCTTGAAATGGATAATCAGGATGCGGACTTTGAATGATTGTTTCTGTGGTCGGGATTGGCTGCTTTGGCAGGCATCGCATGCTGCTGTGTAGTTCTGAATGTCCCGACGCATCTGAGGCCAGTATCCGATCCTCTTGCTTTTAGAAGTATTTTTTCAATGCATTGATGTCCTTCATGAATGATGTTCAAGAATTCGTGGCGCATGGTCCGTGGTTTAAATATCTTCCTGCTTTTCATAATTAATCTGTCGTGCTCGGCTAAATCGTGACGAGCATTCCAGAAAGGCTTTAGTTGTTCTGGCAATTGGTTTCTGAGTTCCGGCCAATCCTCGCGAATGCGATTCTTGATCGCATGGCAAGTTGAATCTGCATATGTGTGTTCCTGGATGTTCTTGAGTAGGTCTTCCGGTAGACAAACCTTTTGGATACCCAAGATTTGATTCTCAAGCTCAGAGTCTATGTCACTCGCCGAATGCACGGATTGCAAGAAAGCACGGCTTAATGTATCAGCCAAATAAAGATATCTTCCCGGTTTGTATTGCACGTATAAGTCGAATTCTTGGATCTTGAGTATCAGACGTTGTATTCTAGCCGATAGTTCATCCATTGGCTTCTTCATAATATACTGCAGCGGTTTGTGGTCAGTCGACGGAGACTTTACGTCCCCAGAGATACTGTCTGAACCTTCGACAGCCAAATACTATCGCAAGCATTTCCTTCTCTATCTGGGCATATTTCTTTTGAGCGGATGTTAGAGCTGATGATGCATACTCAATGACATGTCCTTCCTGCAATAGTGCTGCTCCCAAGCCATCTTTGCTGGCGTCGACAGATAAAACTAGGTCTTTATTCGGGTCAAATGGCGCAAGCACAGGTGCTTCGCAGAGGCACTGCTTGATTCCTTGATACGCCTTTTCTTGGTCGTTGGTCCACACCCATTCGGATTATTTCATCATGAGTTCTCTCAAAGGACTTGTCAGTGCAGAAAAGTTTGCTATGAATTTTGACAAGTAAATTGCACTACCAATAAACCGTTAGAGCTGCGCTTGCTTCTCAGCACGCTGTTCGAAACTGTTTGGGTGCGGCATTTCTTTGATGCTGTTTACTTTTTGTGGATCTACTTTCACACCTTTGTCAGTTAGTATGTGTCCAAGAAATCGAAGCTCGGTTTTGCCAATGCTCGTCTTTTGCCTGTTCAGAGTCAGGTTCTTTTTTCTGCATTGCTCCAAAAAGATTTCGAACTGCTTGGTTGTGCTCTTCCCGAGTCTTTCCCCATACTATGATGTCATCGATGTAGTTAGCAGATTTTTCTACCTGACTTGTCACTTCTATCTTTGATGTGCCTTTGGTAAGCTTCAGGTGCATCCTTTAGACCAAAAGCTAGTCGATTCCATTTGTAAACACCAAACGAAGTGTGAAATTCAGTAAGAAGTGAACTTTCTTGATCCAACTTAACTTAGCATCAAATGTTGAGAAGTATTTTTCTCCTGTCATCTCGCTAATCATCTCGTCATACGTTGGAATGGGGTATCGATTTCTGATAATATACTCGTAATCATTTAGATTCTTAGATCTAAGCACAGTCTAATCGAGTTATCCTTCTTCCAGACGATAACAACATTGGACACCCAATCTGCCGGCTGGTCGCATTTCGTTATTACTCCTTGGCTCTGTAAGCGGTCAAGCTCTTCACGCAGGGCCTTCATAGCCGCAAATGGGACTTTCCTTGGGCCTTGGACTTTCGGTGTTGCGCCTTCTCTCAATGAAATGTGATGCGCTCCAGGCAGTCATCCAATTCCTTCGAACAAATCGCTGTATTCCTTAAAGATCTTTGATTCCGTCAGCACTTCTTTATCTGTAGTCTTTGTTACGTTGAGGATTTGAATCAGGCCTAATTTTTCAGCTGTGTCGGTCGCTAGTAGAGGTGTATTGTCTTCCTCAATGATGGTGAATTCTGCTGTATGCACGGCGTCTTTGTGCGAGAGTCGCAATTTAATCTTGCCTTCACATTAAGCGTCTGGTTGTTATACACTGATAGTCTGGTGTGGTCTTTTTCTAATGGGTTGTCTGTGATTGTTCTTAAGCGTTTCTCGGACATAATATTCACATCAGCGCCGGTATCAATTTTGAAGTTGACGATGTGTCCAAACTCAGTGTCTAGCGACACAACTGTTCTTGAAACGGCTTTCACTTCATTTCCATTATTAGAATTCATAGAATATTTACTTACGTCCCAGGCAGCAGCTTGGTAAGAATTCGATGTTTCAGTTACGTCAGTGAGCTCATCTTCAATTTTACGAATCTGTTTCGATTGTTTTGTTTTCTCTTTCCGGCACATGGCCTTGAAATGGTTCTTTTGTCCACAGTTCAAGCAGGTCTTGCCATAGGCACTGCAGTTGGTGTGACCAAATTTGTGGTTCTTGCCGCAGTATCTGCATGCCTGTTGTCCTGTAGGAGCCTTTCGTGTGATAGACTTGGACTTGGCTCTGGTTGATTGCTGCAACTTGTGATTAGGGTCTTTTACAATTCGACTGACAGAGTTTCTGTTTTCACTCTTTATACCTGTCATCTGCCTGGCTTGCATCTTTGAAGCTTCGGTGGCACGGCACAAAACAATAGCCTTTTCCAGTGTCAGCTTCTCTTCCTCAAGGAGCCGTTCACGGAGTGCTGAATTATGAACCCCATATACGAGTACTATCTGATCTCGAAGCATGGCATCGTCAATGCATTGCTTTTTTTAGGCTTTGAAAAACTGCATCGCTTTATTAACAATCGTAGCTCATTTATGAAGTGATCAAAATCTTCATACTGCTCCTGCTTACGCATTCTAAACTTATAGCGATCAAATGTTTCGCTGTCCAGAGGAATGCAGAATTTCTCGAATTTGTCAATTATGCCTTTGTGAGCAGAGTCAGTGCAGAGTTCGAATGTCTCGAATATGTCCCTGCCTTCTTCACCGATGGCGGTCAGCAGAATCGCATTCTTCATGCTGTCAGCCTCCTTGTCGCGCTTTGTGGCGGTCATGTATAAATTGAATGCGCCGATCCATTTTCTCCAGCGTTCTGACTTGGCCTCATCGAATACCATGGGCCCTGGAGGTCGCAGTCCAGCTGCGTCGGACATGCCGCTGTAGTTGCCACCAAAAACGACGCACAAAGCAATTATCTAACTGTAGTATTTTTCCTCTGACACCATGTTGTGTGTTTGCATGTATTAGGGAGTATTTGCGCTTGGCGAGACTGTGGGCATGAATAAGAAACTAAAGCGGCTGGCTGCGGGGGGTTGTCGTGCGATTCACACTTGTAAGAGTCAATCCCCATCCCCAAGGCACACAAAGTGCCTTATCACGTCTTGTTATTGTCTTTAATGGGATATCCCATCTACACTACTTAGTTCTATTGGTCAGTAGCAAAATGCGTATATAGCTTGTTTATATAAATTTATGTTCAAAATCACGCACTCCGGCGGGGGGCAATTTCATGTGGCAGGAGAAATGTCTGAAAACTTGACTGAGAAGCTGCAACGGCGTCAGTAAGCTCATAGTGGTCTCACCAGCTCGAAGCAGAAAACAGTGAAGGCAGCCTGGCGGGAAAGCAAGCTTCTATTCGGTAAAATAAAGTAGGAAACTTGATACATCTTCATGCGCTTGATGTAGATCCGATAGAGCTGGCTCAATGCTATTGAATTTGCTTGGCACTGCCTGCACAGGGCGTGTGATTGATTGCTTAAATCTATAATAGCCATTGCTGTTGCTGCTTCTAGCCTCTGTCTTTAGAGATGGGCAAAGATTTTCTCACCGATTTCGGATTTCAAAAGCTGCAGGCTCGGAGGTGAAAAAGAGAAAGTCGATAATGTTTCGCCACCTGGATTCAATGAGGGGATTTGCCGGGGAGAAAACTGAGGAAGGAGTTCGCAAGACGCGGTGTTGGTTGACGCTGCTGGCTTCGAGAGAGCAGGAGACAGCGGGATGTTTGTGCTATCAGAATTCCACTATTGCAGTCCTACCCCACTTTCCCACTGCCTACCCCACTTTCCCACTGTCTACCCCACTTCACCACTGTCTACCCCTCTTCCCCACTGTCTACCCCACTTTCCCACTGTCTACCCCACTTCCCCACTGTCTACCCCACTTTCCCACTGTCTACCCCACTTCACCACTGTCTACCCCACTTCCTCACTGTCTACCATACTTTCACACTATCTACTCCACTTTTCTACTGTCTACCCCACTTTCCTACTGTCCACCATACTTTGACACTATCTACCCCACTTTCCCACTGTCTACCCCACTTTCCCCCTGTCTACCTCATTTCCCCACTGTCTACCCCACTTCCCGACTGTCTACTCCACTTCCCCACTGTCTACTCCACTTCCTCACTGTCTACTCCACTTCCCCACTGTCTACTCCACTTTCACACTGTCTACCCTACTTCCCGACTGTCTACTCCACTTTCCCACTGTCTACCCCACTTTTCTACTGTCTACCCTACTTTCCCTCTATCTACCCCACTTTTTCCAGTATCTACCCCACTTTCCCCACTATCTACCCCAATCTTCCCACCATCTATTCCACTTTCCCCTCTATCTATCCCATTTTTGCCACTATATCTACCCCACTTCAACTTCAGTGCAGCCTCGATCCAATCCCAGCGACATGAACATTAAATGAAGCTCAATATAAAGTAAACTTACTTCAAGTAGAACTAAAAAATCTAGCGAAGCGAGGTCGTGGTCTAGAAGGAGAACAACAAAGTGTTTTAAAAGTGCATGCTGCTGATGATGCCGGGAACTGCAGCGCCACTTCTCAGAATAACTATTATTAAACAAGATTTCCTCGTTGTCGATTTAAAAATTGATTTTTCATTTAGAACGCTGCATGAGGATCTATTCATTATACAATGGACCTTTTTTGAAAAGAATATTATTTAATAGGCAGATTCTTATATAAGCGTATATTTTATTGAAAATATATTGAAGCTTTCTATTGTTGAGTTAAGTAGAGCAGCAAGTGGCCGGTGGCAGACAGACCAATTTCTCGAGTCGTAACAAAGGAGAAAAGGTGCGTTGAAGGCTTTCTGTGGGACCAACTTCTCTCTGCACAGGATGCGGGTGACACTGGGGGGGACTGCATCTGTTTCTCCCATCTCCCTCTTTCACCTGCTTTGGCAGCACAGAGCAGCCAAGCGAGCTGAAATATATTATCCCTTGGGTACATCTATAAATCTTATAAAAAATTCGACTGCCAATCCCCATCGCTTCATGCAGCGTCCGTCTCTCTGACCTGCTCAAGTCTCTCCTGACTTCCACTCTTCTGGATAATCTTTCCCATCCCCCACCCAATTTTTTCTACTCCCTTTTTTCATTCCAGCCGATTGCATTTCTCCAGCCACCTGCACGGCCGGTTCCCCTCGAATTAGCCGAAAGCACGAGGGCAGAAAAGCCGCAAAATTGCTCGCAAAGGGGAGCTCGCCCGTTTTAGCAGGTCACTTTAGGTGCGAAATATGGAATGGGAAATCCATACTTCGTCTGCCCGCTGTCCCCTCCGCCACTGCCCCCTGTCTACTGCACTACCCCACTGTCTACTCCACTACCTCACTGTCTACTCCACTACCCCACTGTCTACTCCACTACCCCACTGTCTACTCCACTGTCTGCCCCACTGCTCCACTGTCTACTCCACTGTCTGCCCCACTGCTCCACTGTCTACTCCACTGTCTGCTCCACTACCCCACTGTCTACTCCACTGTCTGCCCCACTGCTCCACTGTCTACTCCACTACCCCACTGTCAACTCCACTGTCTGCCCCACTGCTCCACTGTCTACCCCACTGCTCCACTGTCTACTCCACTACCCCACTCTCTACTCCACTGTCTGCCCCACTGCTCCACTGTCTACTCCACTACCCCACTGTCTACTCCACTGTCTGCCCCACTGCTCCACTGTCTACCCCACTGCTCCACTGTCTACTCCACTACCCCACTCTCTACTCCACTGTCTGCCCCACTGCTCCACTGTCTACTCCACTGTCTACCCCACTGCTCCACTGTCTACTCCACTGCTCCACTGTCTACTCCACTCCCCTACTGTCTACTCTACTTCCTTACTGTCTACTCCACTCCCCTACTGTCTACTCTACTTCCCTACTGTCTACTTTACTACCCCACTGTCTACTCCACTGCCCCACTGTCTACCCCACTGCCCCACTGTCTACCCCACTGCCCCACTGTCTACCCCACTGCCCCACTGTCTACCCACTGCCCCACTATTTAATCCAATCCCCCACTGATTAGCTCACTATCCTCACTCACAACTGAGGTTGTAAAAAATAGATAAAGATATTTCAGTATCACATGCACAAAGAGATTTACGATGCTGTCATGCTCCCGTGGGATAAATGGGATTGCGGTGCAAGTTAGGCGTAAATTTAATCCGGATCACTGCGTTTGGCCAAATCCGTTTGCAGTCTTTTTATAGATATACTGTAGATGTGGGAGAATGAATTTAATGCTTCGACTTATGGTTGCTAGGGAGGGAGGTTTATAATTCCACAGTTGGGGAATCCAGTCAGCTACTGGAGATTCCACAGTCAGCTACAGGAGATTCCACAGTCAGCTACAAGGAGATTCCACAGTCAGCTACAGGAGAATCCACAGTCAGCTACAGGAGATTCCACAGTCAGCTACAGGAGATTCCACAGTCAGCTACAGGAGATTCCACAGTCAGCTACAGGAGATTCCAAAGTCAGCTACAGGAGGTTCCACAGTCAGCTACAGGAGATTCCACAGTCAGCTACAGGAGATTCCACAGTCAGCTACAGGAGATTCCACAGTCAGCTACAGGAGATTCCAAAGTCAGCTACAGGAGGTTCCACAGTCAGCTACAGGAGATTCCACAGTCAGCTACAGGAGATTCCACAGTCAGCTACAGGAGATTCCACAGTCAGCTACAGGAGATTCCACAGTCAGCTACAGGAGATTCCACAGTCAGCTACAGGAGATTCCACAGTCAGCTACAGGAGATTCCACAGTCAGCTACAGGAGATTCCACAGTCAGCTACAGGAGATTCCACGGTCAGCTACAGGAGATTCCACAGTCAGCTACAGGAGATTCCACAGTCAGCTACAGGAGATTCCACAGTCAGCTACAGGAGATTCCACAGTCAGCTACAGGAGATTCCACAGTCAGCTACAGGAGATTCCACAGTCAGCTACAGGAGATTCCACAGTCAGCTACAGGAGATTCCACAGTCAGCTACAGGAGATTCCACAGTCAGCTACAGGAGATTCCACAGTCAGCTACAAGGAGATTCAACAGTCAGCTACAGGAGATTCCACAGTCAGCTACAGGAGATTCCACAGTCAGCTACAGGAGATTCCACAGTCAGCTACAAGGAGATTCAACAGTCAGCTACAGGAGATTCCACAGTCAGCTACAGGAGATTCCACAGTCAGCTACAGGAGATTCCACAGTCAGCTACAGGAGATTCCACAGTCAGCTACAGGAGATTCCACAGTCAGCTACAGGAGATTCCACAGTCAGCTACAGGAGATTCCACAGTCAGCTACAGGAGATTCCACAGTCAGCTACAGGAGATTCCACAGTCAGCTACAAGGAGATTCAACAGTCAGCTACAGGAGATTCCACAGTCAGCTACAGGAGATTCCACAGTCAGCTACAGGAGATTCCACAGTCAGCTACAAGGAGATTCCACAGTCAGCTACAGGAGATTCCACAGTCAGCTACAGGAGATTCCACAGTCAGCTACAGGAGATTCCACAGTCAGCTACAGGAGATTCCACAGTCAGCTACAGGAGATTCCACAGTCAGCTACAGGAGATTCCACAGTCAGCTACAAGGAGATTCCACAGTCAGCTACAGGAGATTCCACAGTCAGCTACAGGAGATTCCACAGTCAGCTACAGGAGATTCCACAGTCAGCTACAGGAGATTCCAATATGCTTTTGCCTACACTGTGATATTTTTATCCACCTAAAATTTGAACGCACTGGTTTGGAAAATTTCGAAAAGCCTTTTTTAAAAGACCTACCGCACTTGTACTTGAGGCTGTCCTGTATTTTTTTTCTATGCAGCATCTCAGCGGCTCTCGGCTCCTATAAGTGAGGGTGGGAGAGGATCTGACGTCCTGAGAGGAAGCGACCGCTTTGCTTTGCAGCGCTTAGCGGCTTCTAGAATAAATGCATCGGGCAGGGCATTTGAAGAATAAAATCTCCGGCGCCGCGAGTGTCACGCACACTGCACAGCGAGCCGATTCCAGCGACTTTAATGCGCGCGCTTCAATGCAAAGCAAAAAATATCTATTTGGAAAACTCATTTCCCATCATAATTTCTTGTTGAAAGACTCGAAGGTCCGTCCATCAGGCCGACTGTGACTGGGGAATCTTTGAATTTTCAAGATTTCCCGATCGATCCGGGCATTGGCGCGAGTATGATTTACTGCGGCTAAACAGGTTTAGCGCACATAAGTGGGAGATTGAAGTATTTCTTGCGAGTTTGTACCTTGCGCGCTTGTATCTTGCGCGCTTGTATCTTGCGTGCTTGTATCTTGTGCGCTTGTATCTTGCGCGCTTGTATCTTGCGCGCTTGTATCTTGCGTGCTTGTATCTTGTGCGCTTGTATCTTGCGCGCTTGTATCTTGTGCGCTTGTATCTTGCGTGCTTGTATCTTGTGCGCTTGTATCTTGCGCGCTTGTATCTTGCGCGCTTGTATCTTGTGCGCTTGTATCTTGTGCGCTTGTATCTTGCGCGCTTGTTCATTGCGCGCTTGTATCTTGTGCGCTTGTATCTTGCGCGCTTGTATCTTGCGCGCTTGTATCTTGCGCGCTTGTATCTTGCGCGCTTGTATCTTGCGCGCTTGTATCTTGAGCGCTTGTATCTTGCGTGCTTGTATCTTGCGCGCTTGTATCTTGCGCGCTTGTATCTTGCGCGCTTGTATCTTGCGCGCTTGTATCTTGAGCGCTTGTATCTTGCGCGCTTGTATCTTGCGCGCTTGTATCTTGTGCGCTTGTATCTTGCGCGCTTGTATCTTGCGCGCTTGTATCTTGAGCGTTTAATCGCTGTCCCCGTTAACAACAGCCAGTGTGCTATGTGTAAATAGATGATACGCGCAGGAATTTGACAAATAATTTTCGACCAAAAAAATCGATTTTTTTTTTAGCGGGCAGGAAAAACAATCCGTTGGGATTTAAGGTTGATGAGGGAATTTTCTTTTTAAAAAAATTCACCCTTGTCCGGATGGCTAAAACAGATTTGCGTCTCGCCCAGGCGGGGATTAATTATCTTTTTTGCGTGTTCAATTTCTGTCGCGCTGCCTTCTCACGCACCCCCCCCCCGGGTCCGCTTGGAGTCGCGGAGGCGACCCCCTGTTTTTATCCGTGTCAGACGGACCGGTTCGGGGTGGCTTGGGAGACGCCTACTGCAGCTAGGAGAGCGTGTGTAGGAGACTGAGAGCAGAAGACTGAGAGCAGAAGACTGAAAGCAGAAGACTGAGAGCAGAAGACTGAGAGCAGAAGACTGAAAGCAGAAGACTGAAAGCAGAAGACTGATAGCAGAAGACTAAAAGCAGAAGACTGAAAGCAGAAGACTGAAAGCAGAAGACTGAAAGCAGAAGACTGAAAGCAGAAGACTGAGAGCAGAAGACTAAAAGCAGAAGACTGGAAGCATAAGACTGAGAGCAGAAGACTGAAAGCAGAAGACTGAAAGCAGAAGACTGGAAGCATAAGACTGAGAGCAGAAGACTGATAGCAGAAGAGTGCGCGAGTCAGAGCTAGCTAGCGGGGACAGCATGCTCACGGAAGCATCGCTCGCACCAGGCCAGGCTGACCAAAATCGCGGCAGCTGAGAACCCTTGGTTATGTCGGTCCAGGCCGCTGATTGAGACTCGCGGAGCTGGGATGAAGGAACTGACAGAGTGAGAAATCAATCGCTTGCCAACCCTCCCGAAAGTTCCAACAGGCGCAGTGGCGAGGGTGGGAACGGAAGGGGAGATGGTAAGAGCGCGCGGGGAGAAGACGGGTCAGCGCTAGGCCCCCTGCCACGACACGCGAATGCAGCCAGCCATGGCGCATGCATGCTCCGCAGTCTGAAGGATTAGTTCCAATTTCAGCAGCCTCTACTCCCAAGCGACAGAAATCAATCAGGGAGGCCGGGGAGAGCAACTATGGCACGAACATGTTCGCGAGTTTTCTCTCAGACCTTGTCCGGAGCTCGGTTTGAAAGCTGGCTTGCTTAGCGGATGATTGTTCTATTCGGGTTCGGGGATATTACCATGCACTGCTACTGCCGTGCTCGAATCCCTGATCCCCCTGCCATCTACAGCTTTGGGGATGTAAATACGCCTGGAAATAAGTCTTGTCGGGATGCGAACTCCATGGTCTGTGACCTCTCCAATCTCTCTCCCTCTAACTCCTTCCTTCCTCTGATCTCAAACCCTCTATTCTAACTCGCTCTCTCTTATTTCTTCCCCTAATCTCATTCACTCTAATCTTTCCCACTCTAAGCCCTCTCCCTCTTCCTCTTACTCTAATCTCTCTCCCTCTAAACTCTTTCCCTCTAATCTTTCTCAGTCTAATCTCTTTCCATCTAATCTTTCTCAGTCTAATCTCTCTCCCTCTTAATCTCTCTCCCTCTAATCTGTCCCTCTAATCTCTAAAATTTCTCCCCTCTAATCTCTTTCAACTTCCATCTTTATCGTGTCCCTAATATCCTCTCTCTAGTCTCTTTCCAGTTTCTCTACTCTTCAATCGCAATCGAATCCCTATCACTCATTCTATCCCTAATTAACTTGGATTTACCTTGCATTCCGTCTGTCTCTGTCCCTGCCCCCTCTACAATTTGTGCACCAAAACGAGCTTACTGAAATCCGCATAGAGCCGGAAAGTTCTCTTAAGCCAAAGCGAAGCCGCCCCCTCCTCTCCCAATAAATTTTGAGGGACTTTTGCGAGCTTGGAAAAGAAACTGGATTCGAGTGCAGGCAAAGCTCTCAATGATTCGCTCACACGCGAGTCGATCCGGGGGGGGGGGTACAACTCTGGCCAGGGTGGAGGGTCCGCCTGTCAGCCCGGGGACTCGAGCCTACGCCCATATGGCAACTAGCTTTATATGCGGCATAAAATAATGTTAGATCACCCCCTCTCCCGGGGCCTTAATCCCTCAGCTAGGGCGATCCTGTACGAGAGTCATGGAGTGGCACAAGGACAACTAAAATAGAAGGACTCAAAACTCGAAATCTATGGTAAATGTTTTGAAGGCAATTTTTGCCGAAAAATACACTACAGAGATAGGAGGTTTAATTTTTTCAGCACAAAAATTGTTTTTGCTTTTGATAGGAGGCAGATCCAGTGTTCATCTTTTGATATGTTGTGCCTTTTTTATTGCTCTATCGATATTCATAAAGCTTTTCGTTCAGAAATAGTTTTAAAGGCAGTTAGGCAGGTTTCAACGGAAAAATACACAACGAAGATAGGAAATTTCACGATTTTCAACACTAAAACAGTGATTGGGTCTCTTAACAGTGTCAGAGAAGTCCTTAATCACACTATTTTGTGCCTCACGTGCTGCTCTCACGACGCATTAATAGATTTTTCATGTTAAATTGGTCTTGCCATTATTTTAAACGTTTTTTCCAATAAGACCAATTTAACAGTCTAGGGTACACTTCCGAGTATGGAAACCCTCACAGTCCCCATATCCACTTACCCCGCTTTCAGGTGCAATACCGCATGCACCCGGCCCTGTCCGCCTTCCCGTCCAACATTTTCTACGAAGGGTGCCCACAGGCTCCCCACAACAATTATTATTAACTATAGGCCTTTTTGTGTATGAAAATGAAGGCCAGAGTTGCCACTCCAGGATTCTCGTTAACGGTGTCCTTGCCTCAGCTTCTCAACCTTCCGAGCCCAGCAACTCTATTCATGCTTGGCTCCCCGAACTGTTGTCCACCTTGCGCACTCGCTGTGCCGAGTTCGCTTTGAGCTCAACTCACATTGCCAATTGTTGCCTCCTCTAGAAGCAGAGAGAAGTAGCAAAGCAAGGCAAGCAATTAGAAAAGAGATTATTCATCCAAAATTAACTTCGCTTGATGCTTTGGAGCTTCTGTGCTGAACTGCGTATGACTATAAATAGATGGCCAAATCAAAGTGCACTTTGTTAACTCGTTTGTGAGTCCGCTGTCCAACATATGCGATCGCAGTGGTGAGGCCATGATAAGCATTAGATAGGCGCTGGCCCATAAGGCTAGCTAGATCTATCTGTCTCTCCCCGTCTCTCCCCGTCTCTCCCCGTCTCTTCCCGTCTCCCCGTCTCTCCCCGTCTCTCCCCGTCTCTCCCTGTCTCTCCCCGTCTCTCCCTGTCTCTCCCCGTCTCTCCCCGTCTCTCCCCGTCTCCCCGTCTCTCCCTGTCTCCCCGTCTCTCCCCGTCTCTCCCCGTCTCTCCCCGTCTCTTCCGTCTCTCCCCGTCTCTCCCTGTCTCTCCCCGTCTCTCCCCGTCTCTCCCCGTCTCTCCCTGTCTCTCCCCGTCTCTCCCCGTCTCTCCCCGTCTCTCCCTGTCTCCCCGTCTCTCCCTGTCTCTCCCCGTCTCTCCCCGTCTCTCCCTGTCTCTCCCCGTCTCTCCCCGTCTCCCCGTCTCTCCCTGTCTCTCCCCGTCTCTCCCTGTCTCCCCGTCTCTCCCTGTCTCTCCCCGTCTCTCCCTCTCTCCCCGTCTCTCCCTGAGCCTCTTCACGGCAATCAGTTCTAGAACCAGAATAAATTCGAGTTCTAGAACCAGAACCAGTGTGAAATGAGGAGCTTCGAACCCATTTTATGTTTGACAGTCTTTACAACTTAATTTTGTCGTTCTTTGACTTTGTTTCCTCTTGGATATGACAAAAAAGGAATAATTATGTAACAATAATAAAAAATTGACGATTTCAAATATATTTTACTGTTAAAGTGTAAACATGACAACGGTTCGAGAAAATTTGTCGAACCATATTCTAGAACCAGAACCATGTTCTGGAACTGATTCTGTTTTTCGAACCATCGATATGAAGAGCGTCGAACCAGTTCGGAACCGGTTCCGTTTTTCGAACCGGCGATATGAAGAGGCTCCCTGTCTCTCCCTGTCTCTCCCCGTCTCTCCCCGTCTCTCCCCGTCTCTCCCCGTCTCTCCCCGTCTCTCCCCGTCTCTCCCCGTCTCTCCCCGTCTCTCCCCGTCTCTCCCTGTCTCTCCCCGTCTCTCCCTGTCTCTCCCTGTCTCTCCCTGTCTCTCCCCGTCTCTCCCTGTCTCTCCCCGTCTCTCCCCGTCTCTCCCTGTCTCTCCCCGTCTCTCCCTGTTTCTCCCTGTCTCTCCTCTCTTCCTTTCTTTCGCCATCTCTGCTTACTCTCTTTCCTCAATTTTCTCTCGCTTCTCTGCCTGTTTTCGTTGACCCCACTCTCCCGTCTCCTAACCTATTTCTCTCAGTCTCTCCGCTTCTATTCTGCTGCCTCTTCCTCACTTTTTCATCTTCTCACTACTCATCCCTTCCTCCTCTGCGCTCTACCCGAGCTTTGAGAGTGCAGTTTCAATTTCCCTTCTTCTAGCGGAGACAGAGGAAGCAGAAGCCCTCCTGTCGCGAACTAGCAATGCATATATATAGGCAGCCATGCTCAAACCTCAGCTCTTACACACTCTGTGGATACTAAGGAGTTGCAAGCAGCCAAGTTCGAGCATTTTGTGGACATGTTGCCATGTTCTTTTTGAGCTTGAATGATGCGTTAGAAGTTACAGCAATGGTACTACAAGTTTGTCAATTTTGTTTTCCTTGAGAAAAATTCAACTGGAAACCGGCTCTGCTATCTGTACAATGGAAGGAGGTCGGAACAGCTCAGCGGTAACCGTGTCTGAGTCTCGACTCGCAAACCTTGGTTCGATTCGGTGTCACATTCATTTGGGGCTGAGCCAGGGTGCCCATAGCTTTCCTACTAATCATGTACCTGAATATACACCTGAAAATACCCCTGAATATACACCTGAATATACACCTGAATATACAGCTGAATATACACCTGAATATACAGCTGAATATACACCTGAATATACAGCTGAATATACACCTATATATACCTGAATAAACACCTGAATATACACCTGAATATACACCTGAATATACACCTTGGAATATACACCTGAATATACACCTGAATATACACCTGAATATACACCTGAATATACACCTGAATATACACCTGAATATACACCTGAATATACACCTGAATATACACCTGAATATACACCTGAATATACACCTGAATATACACCTGAATATACACCTTGGAATATACACCTGAGTATACACCTGAATATACACCTGAATATATACCTGAATATACACCTGACTATACACATGAATATATACCTTGGAATATACACCTGAATATACACCTGAATATACACCTGAATATACACCTGAGTATACACATGAATATATACCTTGGAATATACACTTGAATATACACCTGAATATACACCGAATATAAACTTGAGTATACACTCGAATATGCACCTGAAGGGTTGTAGCCCAGTGGTTAGAGCGTCGGACTCACGACTTGAAGGTCGGGGGTTCGATTCCCGATCCCATTGGAACAATTTGTGTCCTTGAGCAAGACACATAACTCTGCACTGCTTCAGTTCACCCAGCTGTAAAATGGGTGCCAGCATTAGCTGGGATAATTGAGGCTGTGTGTGGCGACCCTCCAGTCCTTGGACTGAACAGCCGTACGCAGCCTTCAGATGCGCCGCGCAATAGCTGCGGCTGAGCTGTCGGTTGCACATCTGGCCCAATTGGGCCAGGTGTAATCAGTTATTAATTATTAATTAACACACATGAATATACACCTGAATATACACTTAAATACACTTAAATCTAAAAAGTTAGAACTTCAGACTGCAGAAACAGTCTTTTCAAATTTGTTGTCAATTATATACCTTTTGGCAAAGCCACGAATATAGAGTTAATTGCTGTATTATATGATTATATTTCGGACAAGTATACAATCCCGCTTAGGGTTAATTAAGGACGATTTATAGAGGTAAACCAAAGTGGCAATTAGTATTGAAGCTACGGTGCATTGAACAAAATGTTTAGTAAAGAACAGATACTTGATTTGAACCAATGGGGGTGCGGGAACAGCAGGAATGAATTGAAAGTTCAGTAATTTGAATATTGCCAAAAAATTACTTGTCTTGGATTGGCAAAACTGCATAGAGTTGCTTTCGATTATTTATGACGCAGAAAATTCTCTTGGTTACTGAAACGTCAAGTTTAACATTGAATTTAGGAGGCCTGCTGCAGCCTCTCAGATCTCATGTTTCTAGCACTTTTCAATAAAGACCAGCCAGTGCCATTATTGCTGTAAATCGGGCCCGCACACCCCAGTAGAAAAAACAGTTTGTCATTGGTTAACAGAATAGCGACTGAAAGTGTTAACTAACATACTTTATTACAGCTTTTATTAATTGAACTTATGCGGGACTCTATTTGTATATTATAAACTAGAATATTTTACCTAAAGGACGCTGAACAAACAATTGAACCTATCCGTCAGACTATCTTAAGTTTTTCAGCATGCGGGTCAAAGCAATCAATCAATCAATCAATCAATCAATTAATCTATCTATCTATCTATCTATCTATCTATCTATCTATCTATCAATCTATCAATCTATCAATCTATCTATCTATCTATCTATCTATCTATCTATCTATCTATCTATCTATCAACCAACAATCAATCAATCCACCAATCAATCAATCGATCAATCAATGAAACAATCAATCAATCAATCAATCAATCAATCAATCAATCAATCAATCAATCAATCAATCAATCAATCAATCAATCAATCAATCAATCAACCAATCAATCCACCAACCAACCAATCAACCAACCAATCAATCAATCAACCGTATTTGAGTTTTTTCGAACAGAAAAATCATTCTTAAAGTTTTTACAGCTCCAGCTCAAACAGTGGCACCCAGCCATGCAGCTTCCCCAGAGTCCCCAAACCGATCTTCAGCTGTCGCACTCGGAGCAGTTGAAAATCTTCATGCTTGCGGCCAGTTGGTTGAACTCCTCGAAACTGATCACCCCGTCGTGGTCCGTGTCCGCGGCGCTCATCATCTCGTCCAGCTCGGGGTCGGACATGCCCTCCTTCAGGATTTCGTTCATGACGAACTTCAGCTCGGACTTGGAGATCACCCCGTCCTGGTTCTGGTCCAGCAGGTCGAAGATTCGCTGCTTCTCCGACTGCGGCCGGTGGCCGCCCTTCTCCACGAAGGCGTTCATCATGGTGACGAACTCCTGGAACTCCAGCGTACCGTTCGAGTTCTTGTCGAATTCGCGGATGAGGGCCTCAGCCTCCGGACGGGTGATGGTCTGGCCAGCTGCCCGCATCAGGCTGACGAGCTCCTTGACCTCGATGGCGCCGTTACCGTTGGTGTCCGACTTGTCGAACACCTCGCGCAGGATGTCGGCATCGTGGTCGCACATTGTTTAGTTTGCTTCTGTCTTGCACAGGCCGGGTCTCCCGTGCTCAGCCTTCGCTCAGCTCTCTATACAGCCAGCCTTCGTCGCTGCCTGATTGGAGCTCGCCTGTCATTGGCCCACTGGCTCTTGGTTAAGTTTCTCAGTTGGTTAGTGGCAGCAGCGAGACGGATCAGGCCGCACACGCAGTAACTGGGGTGCTCTGCTTCAAAAAATTTATAGTATCTTAAAGCAGACTGTTAAAACTTCTGGGGGAGGAGGTTCTGGGGGGAGGGGGTTCTGGGGGGAGGGGATTCTGGTGGCGGGGTTTCTGGGAGAAGGGGGTTCTGGGAGAAGGGGCTCTGGGGGAAGAGGGTTCTGGGGGAGGGAGTTCTGGGGGGAGGGGGTTCTGGGAGAGGGGGTTCTGGGGAGGGGGTTCAGGGGAAGAGGGTTCTGGGGAGGAGGTTCTGGGGAGGGGGTTCTGGGGAAGAGGGTTCTGGGGGAGGGAGTTCTGGGGGGAGGGGGTTCTGGGAGAGGGGTTCTGGGGGAGGGGTTCAGGGGGAAGAGGGTTCTGGGGGAGGAGGTTCTGGGGGGGGGTTCTGGGGGAGGGGGTTCCAGAGAAATGATTCTCAAAGGCGGAATTTCTATCCTATGGGGTGTATCCACAGGGTCCAACCGTGATTGAGAGGCTTTTGGCCATAGACACACTTTCAGCGGGTGGGCCGCCATCTGTGATGGAAACGACTCGCTTGACTAACCAGCTATGCACACTCAGTTTCCTTGCAAGCGCAAATATTTTTAACGAAAATCTCTTCACAGACACCCGAATAGAATTACCCTCGGGCTCGTAATTGGAATAGCCGAATTTTCATTAGATCAAAAGGAACTCGTAAAAATTGTCATTGTAAATTGTAATTTTTTAAGAAACTACTCAGACTTACTACTCGCAGCTAATAGAAAGGGTATTAAGCTGTTATTTATTTAAACAGGAATTTTATTAACTATACCGAAGCCAGCACTATCAGTTGCTCTGATTCTGCTTTTTAATATTGGCACGAAATGCGCGCAAAAAATGAGCTGAGAACTTGAACGCTTCCTACTCAAACAACTGCAGGTTCTTTCTAAGTCTGAAACAATCTATACTTTGCTTTCCTCTTCATCTGCTGATTGAATTGGCTGGGGCAAGTGGCATTGACTGATCGTGATCTGGCATATCCAGACCAGTATCCAAGGAGCAGCTTGGGTTGGCTCTCGAGGCAGCCAGTGGATATGGACTCTACTATTGGCATTTCAGGGCTTAACTTGTAGCAGAAAGTTGAAGCGAAATATTAAAAACAGTTGAGGTCATAAGCAAGGATTGAAGAGTGGGGAAAAAGTAAGGGTGTGAGATAATGAAAAATAATGATGTGAGGGAGCCAGACGGACAGGAGAGATAGTGAGTTAGACATGAGAGAGAGAGAGTGAGGCAGTGAGGAGAGAGTAGAGAGAGTGAGGCAGACAGGAGAGAGAGTGAGGCAGAGAGGAGAGATAGTGAGACAGACATGAGAGAGAGGGAGACAGACATGAGAGAGAGGGAGACAGACATGAGAGAGAGGGAGACAGACATGAGAGAGAGGGAGACAGACATGAGAGAGAGAGTGAGGCAGACAGGAGAGAGAGTGAGGCAGAGAGGAGAGAGAGTGAGAGAGACATGAGAGAGAGAGTGAGACACAGAGGAGAGAGTGAGACAGACAGAAGAGAGAGTGAGGCAGAGACGAGGGAGAGTGAGTTAGACATGAGAGAGAGAGAGAGAGTGAGACAGACAGGAGAGAGAGAGAGGGAGACAGACATGAGAGAGAGGGAGACAGACATGAGAGAGAGAGTGAGGCAGACAGGAGAGAGAGTGAGGCAGAGAGGAGAGAGAGTGAGACAGACATGAGAGAGAGAGTGAGACAGAGAGGAGAGAGTGAGAAGGACAGAAGAGAGAGTGAGGCAGAGAGTAGGGAGAGTGAGACAGACAGGAGAGAGAGTGAGGCAGAGAGGAGAGACAGTGAGTTAGACATGAGAGAGAGAGAGAGAGAGAGACAGACAGGAGAGAGAGAGAGAGAGAGAGAGAGAGTGAGGCAGACAGAAGAGAGAGTGAGGCAGACAGGAGAGAGAGAGTGAGGCAGAGAGGAGAGAGAGAGAGGCAGACAGGAGAGAGAGAGTGAGGCAGAGAGGAGAGAGAGAGTGAGGCAGAGAGGAGAGAGAGAGAGGCAGAGAGGAGAGAGAGAGAGAGGCAGAGAGGAGAGAGAGAGAGGCAGAGAGGAGAGAGAGAGTGAGGCAGAGAGGAGAGAGAGAGAGTGAGGAGAGAGGAGAGAGAGTGAGTTAGACATGAGAGAGAGAGAGTGAGACAGACATGAGAGAGAGAGTGAGACAGACAGAAGAGAGAGTGAGGCAGAGAGGAGAGAGAGTGAGGCAGACAGGAGAGAGAGTGAGGCAGAGAGGAGAGAGAGTGAGTTAGACATGAGAGAGAGAGAGTGAGGCAGAAAGGAGAGAGAGAGAGTGAGGAGAGAGTGAGGCAGAAAGGAGAGAGAGAGAGAGAGAGTGAGGAGAGAGTGAGACAGACATGAGAGAGAGTGAGACAGACATGAGAGAGAGGGAGACAGACATGAGAGAGAGTGAGACAGACATGAGAGAGAGGGAGACAGACATGAGAGAGAGTGAGACAGACATGAGAGAGAGTGAGACAGACATGAGAGAGAGGGAGACAGACATGAGAGAGAGTGAGACAGACATGAGAGAGAGTGAGACAGACATGAGAGAGAGGGAGACAGACGTGAGAGAGAGGGAGACAGACATGAGAGAGAGGGAGACAGACATGAGAGAGAGTGAGGCAGAGAGGAGAGAGTGAGACAGACATAAGAGAGAGTGAGGCAGAGAGGAGAGAGTGAGACAGACATGAGAGAGAGTGAGGCAGAGAGGAGAGAGTGAGACAGACATGAGAGAGAGTGAGGCAGAGAGGAGAGAGAGTGAGTTAGACATGAGAGAGAGAGAGAGTGAGACAGAGAGGAGAGAGTGAGACAGACAGGAGAGAGAGAGACAGACAGGAGAGAGAGTGAGGCAGGCAGAGAGGAGAGAGAGTGAGACAGACATGAGAGAGTGAGACAGACATCAGAGAGAGTGAGACAGACATCAGAGAGAGTGAGACAGACATCAGAGAGAGTGAGACAGACAGGAGAGAGAGTGAGACAGACATGAGAGAGAGAGAGAGAGTGGGTTAGGCATGAGAGAGAGAGGGAGCATGAGAGAGAGGGAGGCAGACATGAGAGACAGGGAGACAGACATGAGAGAGAGAGAGTGGGTTAGGCATGAGAGAGAGTGAGAAAGACATGAGAGAGAGAGAGAGTGGGTTAGGCATGAGAGAGAGAGGGAGACAGACATGAGAGAGAGGGAGGCAGACATGAGAGACAGGGAGACAGACATGAGATAGAGAGAGTGGGTTAGGCATGAGAGAGAGAGTGAGACAGACATGAGAGAGAGAGAGAGTGGGTTAGGCATGAGAGAGAGAGGGAGACAGATATGAGAGAGAGGGAGGCAGACATGAGAGAGAGTGAGACAGACATGAGAGAGAGAGAGAGTGGGTTAGGCATGAGAGAGAGAGTGAGACAGACATGAGAGAGAGTGAGACAGACATGAGAGAGAGAGAGAGTGGGTTAGGCATGAGAGAGAGGGAGACAGACATGAGAGAGAGTGAGGCAGACTGGACAGTTCCGTGTGAACTGTAAATCATTGTCAATCTGTCTGTGATGCGAAGGGGAGCAGAAGCCCCAAAACCGAAGACAGCTAGAGGTGCGCCAGCAGGCAGAGGACCACAGCACTGCTAGGTAAATCTTAGAGGAGCCCCGAGACCACAAGATTTTATGGGCAAATTTTAATCTGCGACTTAAACGTAATCTGCCTATTGCAGAGCTTTTCCACCTCAACACTTCAGAGGGGGCTGGAGTGTCCCTGCGTGGACAAAATCAATCATCTGAATCGATCTCTATGTTGGGGAGGGGGCAGCAGGGCGGAGCAGCCGCTAAGCGTTCAGCTTTCAGCCAGGCTTGCCCAGCTGACATTCGCTCGGATCAATGCTTTCACTGCAGAGGTTGTCAAAGCACTTGAGTCAACTTGGAAAAATTTGGCAGAAGCACAATGCCCAGAAAATCGGAATTGCTCCACACCAAGTCTCTCCCCATCACTCCCTGTCTCTCCCTGTCTCTCCCTGTCTCTCCCTGTCTCTCCCTGTCTCTCCCTGTCTCTCCCCGTCTCTCCCTGTCTCTCCCTGTCTCTCCCTGTCTCTCCCTGTCTCTCCCTGTCTCTCCCCGTCTCTCCCTGTCTCTCCCTGTCTCTCCCTGTCTCTGCCTGTCTCTCCCTGTCTCTCCCTGTCTCTCCCTGTCTCTCCCTGTCTCTCTCTGTCTCTCCCTGTCTCTCCCCGTCTCTCCCTGTCTCTCCCTGTCTCTCCCTGTCTCTCCCTGTCTCTCCCTGTCTCTCCCTGTCTCTCCCTGTCTCTCCCTGTCTCTCCCTGTCTCTCCCTGTCTCTCCCTGTCTCTCCCTGTCTCTCCCTGTCTCTCCCTGTCTCTCCCTGTCTCTGCCTGTCTCTGCCTGTCTCTGCCTGTCTCTCCCTGTCTCTGCCTGTCTCTCCCTGTCTCTCCCCGTCTCTCCCTGTCTCTCCCTGTCTCTGCCTGTCTCTCCCTGTCTCTCCCTGTCTCTCCCTGTCTCTGCCTGTCTCTGCCTGTCTCTCCCCGTCTCTCCCCGTCTCTTCCTGTCTCTCCCTGTCCCTCCCTGTCTCTCCATGTCCCTCCCCTTCTCTTCCTGTCTCTCCCGCCTCTCCCCATCTCTCCCCATCTCTCCTGTCTCCCCCCATCTCTTCCCATTTCTTTCCCCGTCTCTCCCCGTCTCTCCCCATCTCTTCCGTCTCCCCTGTCTTCCCCCTCTCCTTGTCTCTCAACGTCTGTCAACATCTCTCTTCCCCTCTCCTTGCCTCTCCCCGTCTCTCCCCATCCCTCCACATTTCTCCCCGTCTCTTCTCGTCTCTACCCATCTCTTCCCGTTTCTCCCCGTCTCTCCCCTTCTCTCTCCCCACACTAACGCTGTCCCAACAGACCTGAACTCCAGTTAAAAATAAAACTGTCTCTAAGAGCTAAGGAGAAATCTTCGTTGCAGTAGTTGGGTAGCCAAAAAGGTAAAAAAAAATTCGATCCTACTTTAACCTAGTGCTCAAGTACGGCACCTCCTCTCCTTCCCTACACAGCTACCAAGAAACTGGAGATGCCGCAGCAGCAGCAGGCGGCGATCTCTCATCTGCTTCGACGGCCCTGATAATTTAGCAGCACGCAAGCAGTAACCCCCCTCTCACCCCTCCGCCCCTCTTCCACTTCCCTACTTCTGCTCGAATCCTCCCCAGAAGAGGACGGCCTTGTTCAATAAATATTTAATTAGATATAGAAAAATCCCTCAGCACTGCCTGTAGTAGGGAAGAGGGAAACTCGATCCCCAGTCTCCGGCTGCCTCGCCATCGTTTTGTCAATCTTTGCTCCCCCGGGTCTCCGCCCGACTCTGCCACAGAATGTGCTGATTTCCCAAATTTAATAAACTTTGGAAAAGTAAAAAAGCTTAAAGTCTGAAGTAGACTGTTGCAATTCAGGCTGTTGCAATTCAGGCTGTTGCAATTCAGACTGTTGCAATTCAGGCTGTTGCAATTCAGGCTGTTGCAATTCAGGCTGTTGCAATTCAGACTGCTGCGATTCAGGCTGTTGCAATTCATGCTGTTGCAATTCAGGCTGTTGCAATTCAGGCTGTTGCAATTCAGACTGCTGCGATTCAGGCTGTTGCAATTCAGGCTGTTGCAATTCAGGCTGTTGCAATTCAGGCTGTTGCAATTCAGACTGTTGCAATTCAGGCTGTTGCAATTCAGGCTGTTGCAATTCAGACTGTTGCAATTCAGACTGTTGCAATTCAGGCTGTTGCAATTCAGGCTGTTGCAATTCATGATTGCAATGAGATTCGCAGCATACAATTTTCAGCGCCAAACTTGAGAGACACGCGATGATTTCCAGCTTAGAAGATCTCATTTCCCCTCTCAACTCGCTCTGTTGCAATTTGTATCCTTCTAGCACAGGCTGGGCTCGGGTTTCGGCGCGTCGCCATTAGTCGTTAAAAGCGTTTGAAATTCAGACCCGAGAAAGGTTTTAAAAAGTTAAAGTCTCTCTTTCATGGAAAAGGGAAAAGCAGAAAGCAGTTTTTTCACCCCTGTCTCCTCTTCAATAGTTTTAAGCTCGCTTCTCTGTGCCCAAACCGAGGTTTAGTAAGATGTACTTCTTCTCCTCTGCTAAATAGTCAGACAACTCATGCGCGACAATAAATTCGTTCCTGACACCCAGTTTAGCAACTCTGACACCCAGCTAAGCATTCCTGACACCCAATTTAGCAATCCTGACACCTAGTTTAGCATTCCTGACACCCAGTTTAGCAATCCTGACACCCAGCTTAGCATTCCCGACACCCAGCTTAGCATTCCTGACACCTAGTTTAGCAACCTGACACCCAATCTGACAGCTCTGACACATCAAAGCCCAGTTGACGCCTAGTTTAGGAGCAGAGCTCCCTTCTCCCGTCAGCCATATCGTTGAACCGCAAGGTGAATAATCAATAAGCAGATGCTCTATATTAGCTCCGAGTTTCGGACACCAGTCAGAGGCGCCCTACCCCTCCCTCCTTATTAAATAACTAATGGCTTCTCCGGCACAAATATCGACAGCTGGGAGAGATCTGACTGAGGCGGAGATGCTGATCTGCCCGGGGAGAGCATCGACCCCAAATCGAAAAGGATTTAAAGCTCCTTGCGTGTGTTTCTGTTGTTTTTGGCCGTTTTTTCTCTCTTTATCTGGCCCCAGATTTCAGCCAGCCCCGCATTGTCAGATCAGACAGGAAGGGATTAGGAGAGCAAGCCCCCCCCCCAACCGAAGATCAATAATGCTGCCCTCGAGCTGCTCAAACTCAAACTATACAGCAGCGAAAGGAATTCGCCGGGGAGTTAGTCGAGGGGAAATGACTAAAAAACACAGCAATTCGTCAGGAGTGTGCTCTGGCTAGATTGCCAAAACCATTTTTCTCTTCTTCTTCTTTTTCTTTTTCTTACTTTTCGGCTCTCCTCCACGCTACACAGGAAATGAATGGGGCAGAAAGCAATCAGCTCCCCAGAGAGCGAGCGAAAGCAGAAATTGGGATTCAACAGGGGGGGAGGCAGGAGGACCGAGCAAGCAGAGAAGTTTTGAGACCTGGCCAACTTAAGGTGATTGAGAGGAAAACGGCAGGTCCTGAAGCAGAGAAAAATGCAACACTCTCACACACATACACAAGCAGATATAGTGAGGTCTGTGGGAGGCAGAGAGCTGCATTTAAACAGTGTGTCACACGAAAATCGTTATAGTTAAAGAAAGTCAAAAAGAAACTTTGGTCTGGGCAGGCAGGAAGGCAGGCAAGCAGCGGAGCAGCTTTCAGCGCGCGGCCGTCAGCCTTCTTTTATGGCTGGGCTGGGAAAAGCTGGATCTCATCTAACCGCCCCCCCCTCACTTGTCCCGGTCTTCCGCTTATCTCTCACAGCGGGGAGCCTATAGGCCCACAGCCAATCGCCTGCGAGCCTGCGGAACTGGAGGGTGGGGTGGGGCGGCTTAGACGGTGGGCAAAAAGGAGGGAACAACTGTCCGAGGCAGTTCCAGTCCGGACTATATACTTCAACACTGCAGCGCTTTGCTCACTAATACCAAAGCATGGCCCACAGCACGGAAGTCCTGCGCGAGGTGTTCGACAAGTCGGACACCAACGGCAACGGCGCCATCGAGGTCAAGGAGCTCGTCAGCCTGATGCGGGCAGCTGGCCAGACCATCACCCGTCCGGAGGCTGAGGCCCTCATCCGCGAATTCGACAAGAACTCGAACGGTACGCTGGAGTTCCAGGAGTTCGTCACCATGATGAACGCCTTCGTGGAGAAGGGCGGCCACCGGCCGCAGTCGGAGAAGCAGCGAATCTTCGACCTGCTGGACCAGAACCAGGACGGGGTGATCTCCAAGTCCGAGCTGAAGTTCGTCATGAACGAAATCCTGAAGGAGGGCATGTCCGACCCCGAGCTGGACGAGATGATGCGCGAAGCTGACACGGACCACGACGGGGTGATCAACTTCGACGAGTTCAACGCGATGGCCGCCAAGATGAAGATTTTCAACTCCTGCTGATGATCGAGAAGTATTTGAATACTACTGCTGCATACTACTGCTACTGACAGTGTTTATTCCATGCGTTACACAGTCTGAGTACATTCTGTTATAATTATATATACTTGTAGCCCCTTTCTGTTGTGCAACACTTTTTACTAAACCGTGAATAATATTAATCCTTTCCTTTGTCCAGCGTTTTTACTCCGACAAAAAGTCCACAGACGTACCTACCTGTAATCCACTGCAATGCTTAGCTAGCTATAGGCCTCCTAATGAGGCTCCATACTGTCCACGCTCCCTCTGCACTCTCATCCTGCATGCACTGAGGTAACGCCTCATAGTTTATCATTAGTAGAAATATAAATTTGAATTTAGCTAGGTACAAGTAGTTAAAATGCAAACAACTGGTTCGTACTGGTTGCTAATAGTTCACGCTGCACTTTTGTCTGAGCCGGCACGGTTTGGCTTGAAAAACAAAAGACTTCAGGAAGGAAGGAAAGGAGGGAGGCAGTGAGGAAGGGAGGCGGAGGGCCAGTTGCGGGGCAAATGCAGTGGCGGTAGGGACACCTGGTCCAGAATGCAAGATAGCACAGCATATCAGTTTGTACCAGCGGAAGAACCAAATTCATCTCCGGTTGGCAACCGCTGCTAGCAGGCTGCCCCCGGCTCAAAACCAGCAATTCTCGTTCATAGTAAGCTGCCAGCGACCCCAGGTTTGCCTGCACTTTGGAATTCCCTCCCTCATCTCGCTCGAGCTGCTGCTGCTGAAAACGCGACACCATTGGAATCGATTTTTTCTTCTTTCAGAGTCTCCAGGGGGGAGATGGGATGGGAAAGATGGTGGGAGGGAGAGGGGAGGCTGATAGGTGAGGTCTCCGGCAATTCTTGTATCTCGAGAATGCAATACAGGATGGGTTGGGAATTAGCTTACATGTATATCTGGGGTAGAGCTTGCCTCATGGAACAAGAGGAACGCCGGGCTGCCTGCCCCGTCTGTCTGATGGGAATTTGAGAACGGCCCCGCGACATCGGGGAGATGGGCAAATAAGTTAAGCAGCGGTAACCTATAGCCGCGGACATATACGACTGCAGTGCTGAGCGGTGTCCCCCCTCGCCGCAGAGTTAATCCTATTTAGCTAACGCTGTTTGATCAGGCAGCTGCGGGGACTCAGTCAGTCTAACAGTGCTTGTAATGCGAGCTTCAAGAGTGGACCGAACGAGCGAGAATAGAGAGTAGGAAGAGCGCTGACCCGGCTAAGCAGGGTGATTTATTATTACTGGTGCTGTTCAATCAATCTCAACCCGGGCCGTGCAGACTGGCCGGCTATAATATTTGAATTGGCTTAGGCTGGGAATCCGGCACAGCTATAGCAAACATCATCATCCTGATGGCAATTGTTCTCAGGTGGTTGGGGACGCCTGCTCAATCCTAACCTGTCAATCTACCTGCATTTAAAGCATGAATTGAAGTGGTTTGCACCCTAAATTGTGTGCATACATGAGCACAGTAATGACTTGCATGGAATGAGTAAGCTCTGAGGGCAAATCTATTGACCTTCGTTGTCAGACATTGGTGAATTCATATTGAAAGACAATTATGAACTTTGCTCTTTATTTTAAAAGCGGTAAGATTTGTATGCCCTCACGGATCAGCATCAGCGGCTCGTTGCAGCCAGCATCCTGCAGCAGTTGCACGGTTCTCTGCAGAATGGCCTTATGTAGCTGGCGCCCCCTCTGTAGCTGGGCCCTCTGTAGCTGGCGTCCCTCTGTAGCTGGCGCCCCTCAGTAGCTGGCGCCCCTCTGTAGCTGGCGCCCCTCTGTAGCTGGCGCCCCACTGTAGCTGGCGCCCCTCTGTAGCTGGCACCGCTCTGTAGCTGGCGCCCCTCTGTAGCTGGCGCCCCCTCTGTAGCTGGCGCCCCTCTGTAGCTGGCGCCCCTCTGTAGCTGGCGCCCCCTCTGTAGCTGGCGCCCCTCTGTAGCTGGAGCCCCTCTGTAGCTGGAGCCCCTCTGTAGCTGGCGTCCCTCTGTAGCTGGTGCCCCTCTGTAGCTGGAGCCCCTCTGTAGCTGGTGCCCCTCTGTAGCTGGAGCCCCTCTGTAGCTGGCGCCCCTCTGTAGCTGGCGCCCCTCTGTAGCTGGCGCCCCCTCTGTAGCTGGCGCCCCTCTGTAGCTGGCGCCCCCTCTGTAGCTGGCGCCCCTCTGTAGCTGGAGCCCCTCTGTAGCTGGAGCCCCTCTGTAGCTGGCGTCCCTCTGTAGCTGGTGCCCCTCTGTAGCTGGAGCCCCTCTGTAGCTGGAGCCCCTCTGTAGCTGGAGCCCCTCTGTAGCTGGTGCCCCTCTGTAGCTGGAGCCCCTCTGTAGCTGGTGACCCTCTGTAGCTGGAGCCCCTCTGTAGCTGGCGCCCCTCTGTAGCTGGCGCCCCCTCTGTAGCTGGCGCCCCTCTGTAGCTGGCGCCCCTCTGTAGCTGGCGCCCCTCTGTAGCTGGCGCCCCTCTGTAGCTGGCGCCCCTCTGTAGCTGGCGCCCCTCTGTAGCTGGCGCCCCTCTGTAGCTGGAGCCCCTCTGTAGCTGGCGCCCCTCTGTAGCTGGCGCCCCTCTGTAGCTGGCGCCCCTCTGTAGCTGGCGCCCCTCTGTAGCTGGTGCCCCTCTGTAGCTGGCGCCCCTCTGTAGCTGGCGCCCCCTTTGTAGCTGGAACCCCTCTATGATATTATCTACCTACCGGACTGTCTAATATTATCTACCTACCGGACTGTCTAATATTATCTACCTACCGGACTGTCTAATATTATCTACGTACCGGACTGTCTAATATTATCTACGTACCGGACTGTCTAATATTATCTACCTACCGGACTGTCTAATATTATCTACCTACCGGACTGTCTAATATTATCTACGTACCGGACTGTCTAATATTATCTACCTACCAGACTAATATTATCTACCTACCGGACTGTCTAATATTATCTACCTACCGGACTGTCTAATATTATCTACCTACCGGACTGTCTAATATTATCTACCTACCGGACTGTCTAATATTATCTACCTACCGGACTGTCTAATATTATCTACCTACCGGACTGTCTAATATTATCTACCTACCGGACTGTCTAATATTATCTACCTACCGGACTGTCTAATATTATCTACCTACCGGACTGTCTAATATTATCTACCTACCGGACTGTCTAATATTATCTACGTACCGGACTGTCTAATATTATCTACCTACCAGACTAATATTATCTACCTACCGGACTGTCTAATATTATCTACCTACCGGACTGTCTAATATTATCTACCTACCAGACTAATATTATCTACCTACCGGACTGTCTAATATTATCTACCTACCAGACTAATATTATCTACCTACCGGACTGTCTAATATTATCTACCTACCAGACTGTCTAATATTATCTACCTACCGGACTGTCTAATATTATCTACCTACCAGACTGTCTAATATTATCTACCTACAAGACTGTCTAATATTATCTACCTACCGGACTGTCTAATATTATCTACCTACCAGACTGTCTAATATTATCTACCTACCAGACTGTCTAATATTATCTACCTACCGGACTGTCTAATATTATCTACCTACCGGACTGTCTAATATTATCTACCTACCAGACTGTCTAATATTATCTACCTACCAGACTAATATTATCTACCTACCGGACTGTCTAATATTATCTACCTACCAGACTAATATTATCTACCTACCAGACTGTCTAATATTATCTACCTACAAGACTGTCTAATATTATCTACCTACCGGACTGTCTAATATTATCTACCTACCAGACTGTCTAATATTATCTACCTACCAGACTGTCTAATATTATCTACCTACCGGACTGTCTAATATTATCTACCTACCAGACTGTTACATACCAGCAGGCCATCTACAAAACGAACTTACCAGCTCTGTAATTTGGCAGGTACACATGGCAGTCTGCCATAAAGCCCAGCATTTACTATCTACATGGCACAGTCTAACAATAGACCTTACAGCTTACATCTGTAGATTGAGTAAATGGGTCTATCCAACTAATTTGAATAGAAATTAGCATAGTTAACCCTCTCGCCTACTTCTGCCACTGTCCCAAATTGTGGACCCAACACCCGGTTTCCTCTCCACACAGTGCAAAAGAAAATTCTAATGCTTTCAGTTTTATTGCTCGGGACACAAAATACAGAGTTTGTTTTCTTCAAAGCTGACGCTTCATCAACCAAAACAACTCGCGTCAATTCCGAAAGCTCAGGTCGTGCGGAGCGGACTTTTCTGGATGAACACGTGTGTCATCAGCGACTATTAAATAATTGTCACGATTCTTTTGTCGCGCGCATCATCGTGACTTTAATGAGAAAAACACGGTGAGAGCCGGATTCAAGAATTACCAAGTTCTATCCTCACCTGAACTGCTTTCTATCCTCACCTGAGCTGCTTTCTATCCTCACCTGAGCTGCTTTCTATCCTCACCTGAACTGCTTTCTATCTTCACCTGAGCTGCTTTCTATCCTCACCTGAGCTGCTTTCTATCCTCACCTGAGCTGCTTTCTATCCTCACCTGAGCTGCTTTCTATCCTCACCTGAACTGCTTTCTATCTTCACCTGAGCTGCTTTCTATCCTCACCTGAGCTGCTTTCTATCCTCACCTGAGCTGCTTTCTATCCTCACCTGAGCTGCTTTCTATCCTCACCTGAGCTGCTTTCTATCCTCACCTGAGCTGCTTTCTATCCTCACCTGAACTGCTTTCTATCTTCACCTGAGCTGCTTTCTATCCTCACCTGAGCTGCTTTCTATCCTCACCTGAGCTGCTTTCTATCCTCACCTGAGCTGCTTTCTATCCTCACTTGAGCTGCTTTCTATCCTCACCTGAGCTGCTTTCTATCCTCACCTGAGCTGCTTTCTATCCTCACCTGAGCTGCTTTCTATCCTCACCTGAACTGCTTTCTATCTTCACCTGAGCTGCTTTCTATCCTCACCTGAACTGCTTTCTATCCTCACCTGAGCTGCTTTCTATCTTCACCTGAGCTGCTTTCTATCCTCACCTGAACTGCTTTCTATCTTCACCTGAGCTGCTTTCTATCCTCACCTGAGCTGCTTTCTATCCTCACCTGAGCTGCTTTCTATCTTCACCTGAGCTGCTTTCTATCCTCACTTGAGCTGCTTTCTATCCTCACCTGAGCTGCTTTCTATCCTCACCTGAGCTGCTTTCTATCCTCACCTGAGCTGCTTTCTATCCTCACCTGAGCTGCTTTCTATCCTCACCTGAACTGTTTTCTATCTTCACCTGAGCTGCTTTCTATCCTCACCTGAGCTGCTTTCTATCCTCACCTGAGCTGCTTTCTATCCTCACCTGAGCTGCTTTCTATCCTCACCTGAACTGCTTTCTATCTTCACCTGAGCTGCTTTCTATCCTCACCTGAGCTGCTTTCTATCCTCACCTGAGCTGCTTTCTATGCTCACCTGAGCTGCTTTCTATCCTCACCTGAGCTGCTTTCTATCCTCACCTGAGCTGCTTTCTATCCTCACCTGAGCTGCTTTCTATCCTCACCTGAGCTGCTTTCTATCCTCACTTGAGCTGCTTTCTATCCTCACCTGAGCTGCTTTCTATCCTCACCTGAGCTGCTTTCTATCCTCACCTGAGCTGCTTTCTATCCTCACCTGAACTGTTTTCTATCTTCACCTGAGCTGCTTTCTATCCTCACCTGAGCTGCTTTCTATCCTCACCTGAGCTGCTTTCTATCCTCACCTGAGCTGCTTTCTATCCTCACCTGAGCTGCTTTCTATCCTCACCTGAGCTGCTTTCTATCCTCACCTGAGCTGCTTTCTATCCTCACCTGAGCTGCTTTCTATCCTCACTTGAGCTGCTTTCTATCCTCACCTGAGCTGCTTTCTATCCTCACCTGAGCTGCTTTCTATCCTCACCTGAGCTGCTTTCTATCCTCACCTGAACTGTTTTCTATCTTCACCTGAGCTGCTTTCTATCCTCACCTGAGCTGCTTTCTATCCTCACCTGAGCTGCTTTCTATCCTCACCTGAGCTGCTTTCTATCCTCACCTGAGCTGCTTTCTATCCTCACCTGAGCTGCTTTCTATCCTCACCTGAGCTGCTTTCTATCCTCACCTGAGCTGCTTTCTATCCTCACTTGAGCTGCTTTCTATCCTCACCTGAGCTGCTTTCTATCCTCACCTGAGCTGCTTTCTATTCTCAACTGAGCTGCTTTCTATCCTCACCTGAGCTGCTTTCTATCCTCACCTGAGCTGCTTTCTATTCTCAACTGAGCTGCTTTCTATCCTCACCTGAGCTGCTTTCTATCCTCACCTGAACTGTTTTCTATCCTCAACTGAGCTGCTTTTTAATCTCAACTGAGCTGCTTTCTATCTTCACCTGAGCTGCTTTCTATCCTCACCTGAGCTGCTTTCTATCCTCACCTGAGCTGCTTTCTATCCTCACCTGAGCTGCTTTCTATCCTCATCTGAGCTGCTTTCTATGCTCACCTGAGCTGCTTTCTATCCTCACCTGAGCTGCTTTCTATCCTCACCTGAGATGCTTTCTATCCTCACCTGAGCTGCTTTCTATCCTCACCTGAGCTGCTTTCTATCCTCACCTGAGCTGCTTTCTATGCTCACCTGAGCTGCTTTCTACCCTCACCTGAGCTGCTTTATATGCTCACCTGAGCTGCTTTCTACCCTCACCTGAGCTGCTTTATATGCTCACCTGAGCTGCTTTCTACCCTCACCTGAGCTGCTTTCTATCCTCACCTGAGCTGCTTTCTACCCTCACCTGAGCTGCTTTCTATCCTCACCTGAGCTGCTTTCTATCCTCATCTGAGCTGCTTTCTATCCTCACCTGAGCTGCTTTCTACCCTGAGCTTGACAGTGGACATGAAAAAACACAGCTAATATTCAAGCGCACTGTTTAGGCAAATAACCCAGGCTTGGACTGGACAGCGGTATGCCGCAAGAGAGCTGACAGAGAACACTAAACAGTATAGTATATATAAGTATATGTATTTATTTATAAAGCAGTGAGACAAAGCGATGGCAAATTAAAATTTTAAGTTCGCGCAAGAAACACCAGCTGGAATATATATTTTTGTTAGCTACATGCGGCACAGTTACAATAAAATGATTGACGAATCAGGCTGATCGAGCGGAGCATCGATTTCAATATTGAATTTCAACTCTGCTCAAATTTCAAATATTCAAGCTAAGCACTATTCATACTAGAGTAAACACTTACTATTACAGACTCCAGATGTCACAAATTATTAAATAATAAAAGACGTACAGACAGACAGACAGAGACAGACAGACAGAAATATAATAAAAAACTAAAAAATGGCGGCGGCAGTGAACATACAGGAAAAGCTACTAACAACAGTAGTGTGTTAGGAACAGCATACTAGTATATGATTCGAGGACTGGGTCAGCCTCATGTGCAGGTATCTTTGTAGGAAAAACACACAGTCGCTTCGCAGAGATAAAGACTGTTTAAAGCCGAGCGAGAACCCAATTAGCTGCATATGTTTCGCACATGCACAAAGACTGATAGCGAAACGCAAAATAGAGAGACAACATCTATAATGTATAAAAATTGAAATAAATAAATGAAATATGACAGATATTCTTATATTTTTTGAATTGGACACAACAAAGGACAAAAGAAAAATCTATCAATAAAAAGTACACAACTAATCTACCTTGCATATACCATTAGATCTCAGTTTTGGTCACACACTGCCTGAGCGTGTGGGTGAAAAAATCACAAAAATTAGGTTTAAAAAAGCGGTAAATAATTTCTATAACGATCTTGTATTATTAGCCAACAGGTGTTGAATTAGCATCAGGAGTGCGCTAGAAGGCCAACCAGCAGTTTTGTGGTCATAGATAATTAGCCAAGGAGATCTCTCTATATACCCACTATTAGTCTGCTAACATTAAAGGCTAGGCTAAGGTGAACAAAAAACGTCAAAGTCAACAACATTGATATAAGAGAGTCAAGAAGGTGGAAACAGTACTTGAATAAATACGAGGGTTATCAAGGGAGTGTTACTTCTGAGCTGCTTATCTGAGAGAGAGAGAGAGAGAGAGAGAGAGAGAGAGAGAGAGAGAGAGAGACTCGAACTGCGTAGCTTTTGACCATAGACAGCGAATATGTCTATGGTCAAACGTTATAGTCCAGCCGCCTGGCCGCAGCGTGAAAACCCCAGGGTTTTGACCATAGACTATAGCTCCTGCTGCTCTCAAGCATTAGCAGAAGCAGCTGGTGTCTGTGGCCCTAACCCCCGGGGTTTTTCGGGGTCTCGGAGACCTAGGTAAATTTAGAATATCTGCTCTTAGTTACTGCACCACTTTTGACCATAGACAGCTAGCGGAGGCATGCGACACAAAATCAAATCAACAGCAACTATAGGGAATGCGCGAACACAACATAACTCAAGCATTCGATATAAATAAGCACAAAGTAAAAGAAACAATGTCGGTCAACATTTAAAAAAGAATCCATTGATTTGTTCCGTAAAGCTTGACAATGTTCGGTCTGGAATAAGCGTTGAAAAAGTTAATCCGGAGGTGCAGGGCTCAGTACACATGAATATAGAATGAATCACGAAGAACGGTGCTCAAAAAACTATATTTATGTATAAATATAGATATTAGTGTCACGTGAAATACACAACAATGTATCAGCGGGAAATTACACAGCTTAGAAAAAAACAGAACTAACAGAACTGGAACTGGGTATAGAGGGAAACGCAAATATGGTTTGTCTGTGCGATGCTGACTGTCCATCATCTACCGAATTTAAAGTAATTTAAGGTTTAGGGGCGGAGGTTTAAGGGCGGAAGTTTAAGGGCGGAGGTTTAGGGGCGGAAGTTTGAGGATGGAGGTTGAAGGGTGGAGCTTTAAGGGCGGATGTTTAAGGGAGGAGGTTTAAGGGCGGAGGTTTAGGGGCGGAGGTTTAGGGGCGGAGGTTTAAGGGCGGAGGTTTAAGGGTGGAGGTTTAAGGGCAGAGGTTTAAGGGCAGAGGTTTAAGGGCGGAGGTTTAAGGGCGGAGGTTTAAGGGTGGATGTTTAAGGGCGGAGGTTTAAGGGCGGAGGTTTAAGGGCGGAGGTTTAGAGGCGGAGGTTTAGGGGACGGAGACTCACTATAGCCTTTCTTTTCACATTTTTCCTTTTTTATATTATTTTTGAAACACGAAGAATCATATTCACACGTTATAGTTCTATCCACAGTACTTTTGATCCCAAAAGTTGCGAAGTTATTCCCCACTAATCTGAGCTTAGAATCGCCCACAAATTAGTTTAGCGCAGCCTCGCGACAGCCGAGGCGCCAATTTCCATCAGGCGCGCCCTAGCAGGCGCGTAGAAGCGCTCGTGCACGTCGTGCGCAACGGGATGGCTGCGCAACCAGCGCAGCGGCTCGGGCGGCTCGCCGAGCTCGAACAGAACCACTGCGCCCAGCACGGCCAGCAGGGAGAAGCCGACGCTCAGCAGGAAGAGGGCGCGCAGGCGCGGGCACCGGGACCGAGATGGCGGCCGCTGTACCGCCGTTTTGTCCGCCAGCCGGTCGGTTTTGTCACCGCCGGCCTGCGCTTGGCCGTCCACCTGGTCAAGCACCTTGTCCAGCTCGCTGAACGCTTCGTCCGCCTCGCCGTCGTGATTGTTGGGGAGGACCGCGGCGGCTGCGGCAGCTGAGGACACGATTGTCTCCTCGGCTACGCCGCTGTCCACCTGGGGGCAGGAAATGGGAAATCGCAACATATCGGATGATGGATAAGCGTTGCTTTGCTGTCCTGTAACCGCCCACATCCCCCGATCTCCGCCCCATCCTACAACCTCCGCCCCCATCCGCCCAATCTCCGCCCCATCCCAAAACCTCCCATCCCCCAATCTCCGCTCCCATCCCCCAATCTCCGCCGCATCCCCCAATCTCCGCTCCCATCCGCCCATCTCCGCTCCCATCCGCCCATCTCCGCTCCCATCCGCCAATCTCCGCTCCCATCTCACGACCTCCGCCCCCATCCCCCAATCTCCGCTCCCATCCGCCAATCTCCGCTCCCATCTCACGACCTCCGCCCCCATCCCCAATCTCCGCTCCCATCCGCCAATCTCCGCTCCCATCTCACGACCTCCGCCCCCATCCCCCAATCTCCGCTCCCATCCGCCAATCTCCGCTCCCATCTCACGACCTCCGCCCCCATCCCCCAATCTCCGCTCCCATCCCCCAATCTCCGCCGCATCCCCCAATCTCCGCTCCCATCCGCCCATCTCCGCTCCCATCCGCCAATCTCCGCTCCCATCTCACGACCTCCGCCCCCATCCTCCAATCTCCGCCCCATCCCACAATCTCCGTCCCCAATTCCCCAGTGTATTCTCACATCCTTATCCCTGAACACATCGTCAGCAGCTGCAGCTTCGGCTTCGGCCTCAGCCTCGGCCTCCTCGGCGATGGTGTTCTCGATGCCGCTCTCCAGATCGCCGCCGCGCGACACCCGGTCGATATCGTGCACCAGGACGACGCTGTCATCGCCGGAGGCGGCAGCGGCACCTCCAACAGCTCCGTCGTCTAGCGGAGTTCGTCGCGGCGTCGACGTCGAGGCGTCGCCGGCGCCGTCCGGTTTCGAGCGCCGAGGAAAAGTGGCATAGCGCGAGTCGGTCTGCCCGCGACCGTCAGCCTGGGCCTGCTCCCGGCGGCTGTGGCTGCCCGGGCGGAGGGGGAAAGGGGGTCGGCGGTTTTCCTATCAAGCACAAAGCCCGTGCGCTCTTATCTGATGCAATTATCGCCTCAACAGATTTTAAAACCAATTTGCGCGCCTAGCGTAATTATCAATACTATTATATTAGTACACGAATAAAAACAATATTAAATATGAGATAATTTGCTAGCTGCTTCTGTGATCTCGGTCATTAAAATACGATCATAGTATATGTTCATTAGGTACAAAATTTATAGCGGAGAGAAAACTTGAACAGAACAGAAGTTGTTTTCAAATTTTAATTTGCATCCAAATGTACATCCCATGAACAGTCAGATGTACATATACGAAAGTCAGATGTACATCTATGAAATTCAGATGTACATTTTATGAATAATCAAACGTACATTGCATGAACAGTCAGATGTACATTTTATAAACAGTCAGATGTACATTCCATGAACAGTCAGATGTACATTCCGTAAACATTCAGATGTACGTTCTATGAACAGTCAGATGTACATTCCATGAACAGTCAGATGTACATTCCATGAACAGTCAGATGTACATTCTGTACATCTGTACTAATTGATCAATTAATTAATAACCTATTTTATAGAATATACGCAGTTATTAAATATGTGAACAGTTAGCATCTGAAAATAGTTCACTAAGTAAGCACACCTAATATTATAGTTTTAGATGTTAAGCGCCGGAAGTTATTACAAATGAAAAAGTCTGACTAAACAAACGGTCAATCTGAATGTCGCATAGGTTTTCATTTTGAGCATTATATGATTGTTAATGTGTTAGCGCTAATTTGAGTATACCCAGTTTTCGGTTTGATTGTTATCTCTCCGTATTGATTGATTGATTGCCTTTTACCTGAGACTGGAAAACTCTTCGCCATCGCTGCCGTCGCTTAGCGAGGGCGAGCGCACCGAGCGAAGGCGGCGAATTCTGGGAGAATTGCGCGAACTTTGGGCGCGCTGCAGTCTGCGCGTGCGGCGAAGAGGCGGGCGGCGGCATGCGGGTTAGGGCGGAGCTCTCTGGCGGGATCGGAGACTGGGAGGGGCGAAGGTTTAGGGATGGAGGAAATTTGGGGAGGGCGGTGATGAAAAAACTGGAAAGATGGGAAGATACGGGGAAAATGGGAAAATGGGAAGAAATGGGAAAGATGGGAAAATGGGAAGAAATGGGGAAGATATGAGGAAGATGGAAAGCAATGGGGAAGATGGGACACCATTGGGGAAAATGGGAAGAAATGGGGAAGATGGGAAGAAATGGGGAAAATGGGAAGAAATGGGGAAGATGGGAAACAATGGGGAAGATGGGACACCATTGGGGAAAATGGGAAGAAATGGGGAAGATGGGAAGAAATGGGGAAAATGGGAAGAAATGGGGAAAATGGGAAACAATGGGGAAGATGGGACACCATTGGGGAAAATGAGACATCATGGTGAAAATGGGAAGAAATGGGGAAAATGGGAAGAAATGGGGAAAATGGGAAGAAATGGGGAAGATGGGAAGAAATGGGGAAAATGGGAAGAAATGGGGAAGATGGGAAACAATGGGGAAGATGGGACACCATTGGGGAAAATGGGACATCATGGTGAAAATGGGAAGAAATGGGGAAAATGGGAAGAAATGGGGAAGATGGGAAACAATGGGGAAGATGGGACACCATTGGGGAAAATGGGACATCATGGTGAAAATGGGAAGAAATGGGGAAAATGGGAAGAAATGGGGAAAATGGGAAACAATGGGGAAGACGAGAAGAAATGGGGAAGATGGGACATCATGGTGAAAATGGGAAAAAATGGGGATGGGAAGAAATGAGGAAGATGGGAAGCAATGAGAAAACTGGGAAGAGATAGGCAAGATGAGAAAAGTCATTGCAGCATAAGACTAGCACTATTAAGAGTTCAACAGACAGCAACTAGCAAATAATGAAAACATTGTAAAACATCTATTATTTGGATAGATTATAGATAATAATGCACAACACTGAAATCGAACAACGGCACGGGTTAGGTAGCTTGATAAATAAACGTAAATCTAAAATCTGGCTGGTTCCTTACCGAACAAAGCCTGGCGCGGTGTGGTTGATGTTCAGAAAGTAGTCACTGTTGCTTAGCAGCTCCTTCTGTGAGCGGCCGCTGAAAAACAGAGGAAAGAAGTGACTCTAGAAGACTCTGAGAACTACGAGATGGCACGGTAAAAATCGTCGAAAAGTCGTTGACGAGTAAGAGTCAATTTGAAGCGTTTTATTGTCTGCGACTCTGAAACAATTCTGAAGCGACGCAAGTGGCTCTAGTGCGACGGTATGACGATTCTGGCCCGCGTAGAGTCGTATTTGAGTACCATAGACATTTTGTCTAAGCTACACTTTGAGAGTGAGGCTGGGTGTGGGGCCATAGACTATTGTGTATCAATGGCATTGTACCATAGACATTTTGTCTGAGCTACACTTTGAGAGTGAGGGCTAGATGTGGGGCCATAGACTATTGTGTATCAATGACATTGTACCATAGACATTTTGTTCTAAGCTACACTTTGAGAGTGAGGGCTGGGTGTGGGGCCATAGACTATTGTGAATTAATGACATTGTACCATAGACATTTTTAACGAGCTACACTTTGAGAGTGAGGGCTGGGTGTGGGGCCATAGACTATTGTGTATCAATGACATTGTACCATAGACATTTTGTTCTAAGCTACACTTTGAGAGTGAGGGCTGGGTGTGGGGCCATAGACTATTGTGTATCAATGACATTGTACCATAGACATTTTGTTCTAAGCTACACTTTGAGAGTGAGGGCTGGGTGTGGGGCCATAGACTATTGTGTATCAATAACATTGTACCATAGACATTTTTAATAAGCTACACTTTGAGAGTGGGTGTTTGGTGTAGGGCCATAGACTATTGTGTATCAATGGCATTGTACCATAGACATTTTTAATGAGCTACACTTTGAGAGTGAAGGTTGGGTGTGGGGCCATAGACTATTGTGTATCAATGACATTGTACCATAGACATTTTTAACGAGCTACACTTTGAGAGTGAGGGCTAGATGTGGGGCCATAGACTATTGTGTATCAATGACATTGTACCATAGACATTTTTAATAAGCTACACTTTGAGAGTGGGTGTTTGGTGTAGGGCCATAGACTATTGTGTATCAATGACATTGTACCATAGACATTTTGTTCTAAGCTACACTTTGAGAGTGAGGGCTAGATGTGGGGCCATAGACTATTGTGTATCAATGACATTGTACCATAGACATTTTTAATGAGCTACACTTTGAGAGTGAGGCTGGGTGTGGGGCCATAGACTATTGTGTATCAATGGCATTGTACCATAGACATTTTTAATGAGCTACACTTTGAGAGTGAGGGCTGGGTGTGGGGCCATAGACTATTGTGAATTAATGACATTGTACCATAGACATTTTTAACGAGCTACACTTTGAGAGTGAGGGCTGGGGGTGGGGCCATAGACTATTGTGTATCAATGACATTGTACCATAGACATTTTGTTCTAAGCTACACTTTGAGAGTGAGGGCTGGGTGTGGGGCCATAGACTATTGTGTATCAATGACATTGTACCATAGACATTTTGTTCTAAGCTACACTTTGAGAGTGAGGGCTGGGTGTGGGGCCATAGACTATTGTGTATCAATAACATTGTACCATAGACATTTTTAATAAGCTACACTTTGAGAGTGGGTGTTTGGTGTAGGGCCATAGACTATTGTGTATCAATGGCATTGTACCATAGACATTTTTAATGAGCTACACTTTGAGAGTGAAGGTTGGGTGTGGGGCCATAGACTATTGTGTATCAATGACATTGTACCATAGACATTTTTAACGAGCTACACTTTGAGAGTGAGGGCTAGATGTGGGGCCATAGACTATTGTGTATCAATGACATTGTACCATAGACATTTTTAATAAGCTACACTTTGAGAGTGGGTGTTTGGTGTAGGGCCATAGACTATTGTGTATCAATGACATTGTACCATGGACATTTCTCACATTTCTCCATAACATTCTCATAACATTTCTCTAGCAAAAGTTCAGCGCCAACGCACAGACTCTTGGACGACTCTATCGCGACTCTTTCACAATTCTATAACTCGCGTGACGCGCTTGCGTCGCAACAGTCACCTCTCCGTCGCATTACACGCGTTTTGAGTCGTTAAAAAGTCACAAGAGTCGCCCATAGTCGCTAGAGTCACTAGTGAGCTGTTTGCAACAACTTAGCAATTCTTGTGACGGTATCGTTTTCAACGGGCAGGATTACCAGTACAGATATGCCAATAAAGCATAAATAATCTCTCTCCTACCTGAACCGGAAGCTGCTGTGCCGTTGCTTGAACAAGCCGGCCTTGGCTTTCATTACGCGGGCCTCCGTGCCTTTGTTTAGCCTGAGAAAATGACAGCAATAGTTTTTTGCATTGCTATATGCTATTGCTCAAAGTTCACTCACAAGTTGCTCAAATCACTCTCACAAGTTGCTAAAACCTCATTCACAAATTGCTCAAATCACTCTCACAAGTTGCTCAAATCACTCTCACAAATTTCTCAAACCTCATTCACAAATTTCTCAAACCTCATTCACAAATTGCTCAAATCACTCTCACAAGTTGCTCAAATCACTCTCACAAGCTGCTCAAATCACTCTCACAAGTTGCTCAAATCACTCTCACAAATTTCTCAAATTTCACCCACAAATTGCTCAAATCTCATTAACAAATTGCTCAAATCTCATCCCATGTTGCTCAAATCTCACTCACAAATTGCTCAAATCTCATCCCATGTTGCTCAAATCTCACCCACAAATTGCTCAAATATCGTCCCATGTTTCTCAAACCCCACCCACAAATTGCTCATATCTCACCCACAAATTTCTCAAATCTCACCCAAAAATTGCTCAAATCTCACCCACAAATTGCTCAAATCTCACTTACAAATTGCTCAAATCTCATCCCATATTGGTCAAATCTCATCCTATGTTGCTCAAATCTCACACACAAATTGCTCAAATCTCACTCACAAATTGCTTAAATCTCACTCACAAATTGCTCAAATCTCACTCACAAATTGCTCAAATCTCACCCACAAATTGCTCAAATCTCACTTACAAATTGCTCAAATCTCACTTACAAATTGCTCAAATCTCATCCCATATTGATCAAATCTCATCCTATGTTGCTCAAATCTCACACACAAATTGCTCAAATCTCACTCACAAATTGCTTAAATCTCACTCACAAATTGCTCAAATCTCACTTACAAATTGCTCAAATCTCACTTACAAATTGCTCAAATCTCACTTACAAATTGCTCAAATCTCATCCCATATTGCTCAAATCTCATCCCCTGCTGCTCAAAACTCATCCCATGTTGCTCAAATCTCATTTACAAATTGCTCAAATCTCATCCCATATTGCTCAAATCTCATCCCATGCTGCTCAAAACTCATCCCATGTTGCTCAAATCTCATTTACAAATTGCTCAAATCTCACTTACAAATTGCTCAAATCTCATCCCATATTGCTCAAATCTCATCCCCTGCTGCTCAAAACTCATCCCATGTTGCTCAAATCTCATTTACAAATTACTCAAATCTCACTTACAAATTGCTCAAATCTCATCCCATGTTGCTCAAATCTCGTCCCATGTTGCTCAAATCTCATCCCATGTTGCTCAAATCTCGTCCCATGTTGCTCAAATCTCATCCCATGTTGCTCAAATCTCACACACAAGTTGCTCAAATCTCACTCACAAATTGCTTAAATCTCACTCACAAATTGCTCAAATCTCTTGCACAAATTTCTCAAATCTCATCCCATGTTGCTCAAATGTCACCCAATGCTACTATAATCCCATGATTTCGTTGCTCAAGTCTCAACCCCAAGTTTGTGAAAACCTTAAAAGCCTTATTTGCAAGACACTGATTGAGCAGTCATGAACCGCAGAACTGGAACTCACGTATAGAACATCTGCTGCTCGAGAGACCAGGCCCACAGAGCTGAGGCGGCTGCCCGACTCTCGCATTTGAAGCCAAGCAGGTGACGCTTCTGACAGTGCAGGGGCGAGGGGCGGGGGATGTGCATGTAAGTAAATAGCTCATTGAGCTAACTTGAGGGCCTTTCTTAATCTCCGCAAACAGACCACTTTTGCAGGCTGACATACAAGCGTAAAATAGGCTACCGGGGGCTTTAGGGGAGATTCCTAAATGACAGTTTTGAGGGGCGATTCCTAATTGACAGTTTTGAGGAGCGATTCCTAATTGACAGTTTTGAGGAGCGATTCCTAAATAGCAGTTTTGAGGAGCGATTCCTAATTGACAGTTTTGATGGGCGATTCCTAATTGACAGTTTTGAGGAGCGATTCCTAATTGACAGTTTTGAGGGGCGATTCCTAATTGACAGTTTTGAGGGGCGATTTCTAAATGGCAGTTTTGAGGGGCGATTCCTAATTGACAGTTTTGAGGGGCGATTCCTAAATGGCAGTTTTGAGGGGCGATTCCTAAATGGCAGTTTTGAGGGGCGATTCCTAAATGGCAGTTTTGAGGAGCGATTCCTAATTGACAGTTTTGAGGGGCGATTCCTAAATAGCAGTTTTGAGGAGCGATTCCTAATTGACAGTTTTGAGGGGCGATTCCTAATTGACAGTTTTGAGGAGCGATTCCTAATTGACAGTTTTGAGGGGCGATTCCTAATTGACAGTTTTGAGGGGTGATTTCTAAATGACAGTTTTGAGGGGCGATTTCTAAATGGCAGTTTTGAGGGGCGATTCCTAATTGACAGTTTTGAGGGGCGATTCCTAAATGGCAGTTTTGAGGGGCGATTCCTAAATGGCAGTTTTGAGGGGCGATTCCTAAATGGCAGTTTTGAGGGGCGATTCCTAATTGACAGTTTTGAGGGGCGATTCCTAAATGGCAGTTTTGAGGGGCGATTCCTAAATGGCAGTTTTGAGGGGCGATTCCTAAATGGCAGTTTTGAGGGGCGATTCCTAAATGGCAGTTTTGAGGGGCGATTCCTAAATGACAGTTTTGAGGGGCGATTCCTAAATGGCAGTTTTGAGGGGCGATTCCTAATTGACAGTTTTGAGGGGCGATTCCTAAATGGCAGTTTTAAGGGGCGATTCCTAATTGACAGTTTTGAGGGGCGATTCCTAAATGGCAGTTTTGAGGGGCGATTCCTAAATGGCAGTTTTGAGGGGCGATTCCTAAATGGCAGTTTTGAGGGGCGATTCCTAAATGGCAGTTTTGAGGGGCGATTCCTAATTGACAGTTTTGAGGGGCGATTCCTAAATGGCAGTTTTGAGGGGCGATTCCTAAATGGCAGTTTTGAGGGGCGATTCCTAAATGGCAGTTTTGAGGGGCGATTCCTAAATGGCAGTTTTGAGGGGCGATTCCTAATTGACAGTTTTGAGGGGCGATTCCTAAATGGCAGTTTTGAGGGGCGATTCCTAAATGACAGTTTTGAGGGGCGATTTCTAAATGGCAGTTTTGAGGGGCGATTCCGTTTTTATGGTAATTTAATTAGATGGGAGCATTTTGTTATATTAATAATAACGCAGCAATTTTGACAAAATACGACTTAATAATATAGGAGCAGGGTGGTATTTTCAGTGGATGCAAACTTTTTAAATTTGCTGACATCAAACAACACCGTGACAAGTAAATAAGGTAAAGCATTTTTACACGCAAACTGTGCAAAAAACATATTTAACTTAATAACTGGCAATATAACAAACATTTAACGGTTGCAGCTTAAGTCTAAGCAAATTAACCTGTGCTAACTACTCGCGATAGTAATAGTAGTAGTAAGTAGTAGTATAAGCATCGCAAAGGGAACAAATACTCAATCAACTAGTCCATTCTAACAAAACAAATTAAGACACACTGAAGACAGTCGTGCATTTCCGCTACTGAAATTATGCTTTTTAAGAGTTTTAAAGATAGAATTGAAAAAATGTCTTTAGCGCTACTAATTAGTAGGCGAAAAGTAGTCTGATTAAGAAATTTCGGATAATAATATAAACAGTGCCCACACAGCAGATAGGTATAGGGGCGGGCAGAGTAAAATGCATCCAGAAAACGGTAACAACACAGAGTGCAATTGGCGCGCTGGTTCGCACAGCCCTACCGTTACGAAGGCCAATGACAGCTTGGGCTAAAAATACGCGCGTTTAGAAATCAGTAAATACGAATTTTGATTAAAAAAATGAGAATTCAGTAATCATTCTATGCGAAAAAAATTTCAATAACGCCCGCACAGGAAGAACGCCACGTTTTGAAACGAAACAACTAATAATGAAGCTTAGGAACTCAGACAAATATCACGCGAATCAACGGGACAGGATTCCTTTAAATATGGAATGCAATTCTATTAGTTATTATATGGCAGGTAGAATTTAGTGAAGGAAAAGATAATTAGACAAACAAAAGCAGACAGACAGACAGACAGACAGACAGACAGACAGACAGACAGACAGAAAGACAGACAGACACACACACACAGACAGACACAGACACTAATACAGACCCTAATACCCTAATACTGACACTAATACAGACCATAGTAGCCTAATACAGACGCTAATAGACACTAATACAGACACTAGTACCCTAATACAGACACTAATAGACACTAATACAGACACTAATATAGACACTAATACAGACCCTAATACCATAATACAGACACTAATAGACACTAATACAGACACTAATAGACACTAATACAGACACTAATAGACACTAATACAGACACTAATAGACACTAGTGCAGACACTAATACAGACACTAATACAGACCCTAATACCCTAATGCAGACACTAATACAGACCCTAATACCCTAATGCAGGTACATACACTCTAAGCCGCACTTTGAACCAAACAGACAGAGATAATACTATACAGACTTAAGCAGACAGACATGCAACAGGTGGTCAAAGAAAATGGCAGGTAAAATACTGAGCGTAAAACAAGCAACCAATGCAAACATAGACAATGCTTTACCCATCAAAGGAAATAAAAAACTATAAGTCGTATTCAGCTAGATGAGGTAGCTGAGTCCAGTTGCTGGCTGCATCAAAAAGAGGAAGAGCTTGCAGCTGAGCAGTCGAGAGAATAGAGAGACAGAGAGGACAGTGACACGGGCATCGGAGGACAAGACGCAGACAGACAGTTAAAGAGGGACTTCTTGAACCCAAACAATCTGCCCGAAGCGCCCTCTGCCCCCACCCCTTATAAAAACGAAACAAGAGTAGACATAGCAGACAGTGAGCTGCAACTGCAGCATAGAGATGGACAGCCTAAAGCGGTGGGTGGGCGGCCTACTGCCGACTCTGAACTACTCTGAACCATTGAGCACTAATATTTCTTATCTAGAAAGCGGTAAAAGACAGGTATATAGAAATTGCACTGACTAGATATAGAAATGAAGCGGTAGAGTGAGAGAGAACCCGAGAATGAATATTCATGCATAATAGTTCGTGCCTTTAAAGCCATTTATATAGCAAAAAACCCGAGAGGGTGTCCTTAGCATAAGAAAAATCTGGAGCCGAATCTAGGCTCACTGCCTCACTAGCGTCTTTTTTCGTTTTTTTCTCAACACAGCTTCATCACAGCTTTTATAAGTGTGCTAATGAAATAATCAGAGGATGGGTAGCGGGCAAAGTCCACGCTTGAGACCATAGACTATTGTGTATCAATGACATTGTACCAAAGACATTTTAATGAGCTACACTTTAAGAGTGAGGGTTGGGTGTGGGGCCATAGACTATTGTGTATCAATGACATTGTACCATAGACATTTTGTCTAAGCTACACTTTGAGAGTGAGTGTTGGGTGTGGGCCATAGACTATTGTGTATCAATGACATTGTACTGGTACCATAGACATTTTGACTTAGCTACACTTTGAGAGTGAGGGCTGGGTGTGGGGCCATAGACTATTGTGTATCAATGGCATTGTACCATAGACATTTTTAATGAGCTACACTTTAAGAGTGAGGGTTGGGTGTGGGCCATAGACTATTGTGTATCAATGGCATTGTACCATAGACATTTTTAATGAGCTACACTTTAAGAGTGAGGGTTGGGTGTGGGGCCATAGACTATTGTGTATCAATGACATTGTACCAAAGACATTTTTAATGAGCTACACTTTAAGAGTGAGGTTTGGGTGTGGGGCCATAGACTATTGTGTATCAATGACATTGTACCATAGACATTTTTAATGAGCTACACTTTGAGAGTGAGGGCTGGGTGTGGGGCCATAGACTATTGTGTATCAATGGCATTGTACCATAGACATTTTGTCTAAGCTACACTTTGAGAGTGAGGGCTGGGTGTGGGCCATAGACTATTGTGTATCAATGACATTGTACCATAGATATTTTTAATGAGCTACAGTGTGTGATTGAGGGTTGAGTGTGGGGGAGAAGCCCCCAATCTATACCATGGACGATTTTTGTTTTTTATAAATAAACTGTGGGCCGCTTTCATGGGGTTAATGATACGAGTTTTGGCCATAGAGAGTCATCAACAAGTTTTCGTGCGTGCTTTCTCTGCCGCTCAATTAGCGGGCGTCAATGGGTCTGTAGCAATTAACAGGCACATTTGTAGGTGCGCCAGGCAAAAACGTCAATGTTAGAATAACAAAATAAGCTTTATGGCCGAGACCCTTCCTTATAGAAGATGTGGATATACTCGCACAATCATATAAATTAGTGGATTTTGAAACTACTGAATGAAAACATGAGCTCATCTGGCGTTCTAAGCGTGCCCTTATACTATAAGTTATAGTTATTTTATACGGCTTAAAATATCAATTTAGTAGGATAATTAAATGACAATAACACAGCTGTTTTTTACCTTGTATTTGAAATCAGTGGAGTTGGTCAATTCCTGGTCAGGTTAAAAAGTGCAATACACAGTGTTGGTTAATTAGTATCATTATTTTTACTATTGATTATTTGCTAACATTGCCAATATAGTTAATGTATTTTAATTTCTCAAAACGTTAGCAGGTTACAAACAAGAAGGCTCGTAAATTGAATGTCTTGTTAACTACGGTAACTAATATTTTAAATACGTTTATGTAAACACTATTAATAAACTAATTAATTGTTAACAGACAGATAGCTGGTACGGCGGAAGCAAATATCTACAGATCTATAATTATTACACACTGCCAGATAGACTAATAAGCTTACTGACAAAGGCTTACCTCTCGGCTCAGGTTAACATCCAGCAGCAGCATTTTATCGTTGAACTGGATGCTGTTCACGTTCTCCCTGAATAATGCAAAGAATTGCCATTGGCATTATTAACCAACTGATTTCAACATTTCTACATTTCCCTATCAATCATTTCAACAAATCTCTCAATCAAACAAACAAACAGACATATCAACTGATCAATCAATCAACAAGAATTACTAACCGACAAATCAATTGATCAAACTAACTGAGGTATCAATCAATCAATCAAACTAACGAAATCATCAATTGATCAATCGATCAAACTAACTGAGGCATCAATCAATCAATCAATCAAACTAACAAAATCATCAATTGATCAATCGATCAAACTAACTGAGGCATCAATCAATCAATCAATCAAACTAACAAAATCATCAATTGATCAATCGATCAAACTAACTGAGGCATCAATCAATCAATAAATCAAACTAAGAGGCACCAAGCAATCAAACTAAATTATCAATTGATCGATCAATAAAACTAACGCAGGCATCAATCAAATAAACTAACTGAATCTTAGTCAATCAATCAAACTAACAGGCATCAATCTATCAATCAAACTAACAGGATTTTCAGCATATGGAAAACACAGATGACATCGATATCTTACCAGGGAAATGAGTGGGTGAGCCTGCTACCGTGAAATGTGACAATGGCATTGTGCGCCAGGCCCAAATGCAGAGTGTTTCCATTGCGATCCTGACAATGAAAAAGCAGCACAGCCAAAATTAGCGGTTTTTTTTATATTTCCAATTGGAATTAAACGACAATGACCCTATGTATACACATAATATTTTACCTAATCGTAAAAACTAACTGCCGCAATAAAAAACCTGTAATTCTGATAAAAGTTGCAAAAATACAGACAACCTTAGTTGACCCTTCCTCAATTCCTTATCAATACGCAAACAGAGTGTCAAAGCCAAACCAAACTAAGGCATTAAATGAATGTAAATAGCGTGCTCAATATGTGACTGAATTCTATTCTCTGTTATCAATATTCATTCGATAATTCAATACCCCTTATCTGTACGTAAAAAAGCAGGAATAAAGCTCTTAAAAGTTAATAAATTAGCTGGCTTACCCTGACGGGTTTCGGATCGATGCCATACGTGTCCAAGGAGAACGCCTTGCTTAGAAACATGGCCTCAACCTCCTGCACACTCTTGCCTCTGCGGATAGGAACAGGCAGGGGTGAACTTAGTTCGAGTGTCTCCGACTCTGCATGGGCCTCAGTAGGGGAGATTTCAGACACTGGCAAAGTCTCAGGGGGAGATTTCAGACACTGGCTCAGTTTCAGGGGGAGATTTCAGACACTGGCAAAGTCTCAGGGGGAGATTTCAGACACTGGCAAAGTCTCAGGGGGGAGATTTCAGACACTGGCTCAGTCTCAGGGGGAGATTTCAGACACTGGCTCAGTTTCAGGGGGAGATTTCAGACACTGGCTCAGTTTCAGGGGGAGATTTCAGACACTGGCAAAGTCTCAGGGGGGAGATTTCAGACACTGGCTCAGTCTCAGGGGGAGATTTCAGACACTGATTCAGTTTCAGGGGGAGATTTCAGACACTGATTCAGTTTCAGGGGGAGATTTCAGACACTGATTCAGTTTCAGGGGGAGATTTCAGACACTGATTCAGTTTCAGGGGGAGATTTCAGACACTGGCTCAGTTTCAGGGGGAGATTTCAGACACTGGCTCAGTTTCAGGGGGAGATTTCAGACACAGGCAAAGTCTCAGGGGGGAGATTTCAGACACTGGCTCAGTTTCAGGGGGAGATTTCACACACTGGCTCAGTCTCAGGGGGGAGACTTCAGAAACTGGCTCAGTCTCAGGGGGAGAATCTCGTGGGGGAGATTTCAGACACTGGCTCAGTCTCAGGGTGGAGATTCGCCAACTGTAGCAGCAATTGCTGACACCTCAAAACACGGCTCACTTCAAGTTCCTGTGCTCCTCATAGATTCGAGTCTCAATTTTAGGCGTCTGGTTGTGAATGAGAGTGACTCCGGACAGGTAGGCGTTCTCCTCGTAGTCCTCAATTTCATCAAAGTCGCCAAACTCGGCTGCAATAAATAAGTAATGCGAGGTGGACTTCAGGATATCTTCTAATAATAAAATTACTTCTAATAATAAATGACAGTAAGAATTCCCAACTGCTCAAATACACAATGTAAGCTATAGTATTCCCAACTGCTCAAATACACAATGTCAGCTATAGTATTCCCAACTGCTCAAATACAAAATGTCAATCAATACATTATTCCGAACAGATTGTCCTCAAACACAGAAATTTTACACCAGAGACTATGCGTTAGTACTTCGGTATGCTCAAACTCAAACTCACCCTGAACTATGCAGGCAGCCAGAAAGATGACGTCATTAGAGGAGACACTGTACAGGCGGGCGTGAAGCAAGTCGCGCTTTAGCTGGCAGAATAGCAGGTACCTGGCAAAATACAAGGCAAAAATTAGTACAACATGTACTAATAACTAATAGAAAGTGATATATATTGAGTGCACTCACTTGGACAGCTCCTGCTTCAAATTGTCGGTAGGGTGCGGCGGATAGTGCTTCACGCGAAACGTGACCACGATAGGGGACAGGTCTGCAAGACGATAGAAGGGACACTAGCAGCTTAGTCCAAACCATTCGCTTAGGCGCTAAATGGCTAGCTAAAAGGTTTTATTGCTTACGCTTGAGCTGCTTGTAGGCAGGAAGTCCGTTCTCCAGCCATCGCTGCAAGAAAATTTGTAACTTAGCTTTATATGTTTTATAGGGCTGCCCAGCAACTGAGGATCTAGGAGGCTGGCCTAGAAACTGAGGATCTGGGAGACTGGCCTAGAAACTGAGGATCTAGGAGGCTGGCCTAGAAACTGAGGATCTAGGAGGCTGGCCTAGAAACTGAGGATCTGGGAGACTGGCCTAGAAACTGAGGATCTAGGAGGCTGGCCTAGAAACTGAGGATCTAGGAGGCTGGCCTAGAAACTGAGGATCTAGGAGGCTGGCCTAGAAACTGAGGATCTGGGAGACTGGCCCAGCAACTGAGGATCTGGGAGGCTGGCCCAGCAACTGAGGATCTAGGAGGCTGGCCTAGAAACTGAGGATCTGGGAGACTGGCCCAGCAACTGAGGATCTGGGAGGCTGGCCCAGCAACTGAGGATCTAGGAGGCTGGCCTAGAAACTGAGGATCTGGGAGACTGGCCCAGCAACTGAGGATCTGGGAGGCTGGCCCAGCAACTGAGGATCTAGGAGGCTGGCCTAGAAACTGAGGATCTGGGAGACTGGCCCAGCAACTGAGGATCTGGGAGGCTGGCTTAGAAACTGAGGATCTGGGAGGCTGGCTTAGAAACTGAGGATCTGGGAGGCTGGCTTAGAAACTGAGGATCTGGGAGGCTGGCTTAGAAACTGAGGATCTGGGAAGAGTGAAACAGAGATAAAGCAAACTCACCCGCTGCTGATCATCGCTGCGATACCTCAAGCCAAAATAGTCCTTCTCTTGCAGGTTGCCAATTACTTCGCACACCTTTTCGAAAATACCCTCGCCGAAAGTGTCCACCTGGTTGAAATTATTGATAAATATTTTATCATTTCTTCTTATGATAAGTATTTGGTTCATTTTTAGTACAGTACAAGCAATTTATTGAGTAAAATTCAACTTTTACTATTATGCACAGAGTATAATAGAATAAATATACTTGATTTTAATGTTTATTAAAGAAAACCACTTACATGAAACTTGAACTCTAAAGGCTTGTCCTCATGCAGAAGGCTAACTATGCACTGGAACTCTCCAATAGATTCTTCTTTCTTTTTGGTTGGCAGGTGCAACTTTTTCAATAATGATGGCATTTTATATTATAAATATATATTTCAGATCTATTGACATGCAAATAAAATAGACTCAATTCTAAAATAAAGCAAAAAAATTGTATCTATGAATAATATAGCTTTCTTGGTAACAAATATCATCATACTACCTTGTATATATTTAAATATATAACAAAGATAAAATGTATCAATTGACAATTACCTACTTAGGCTATAAAAAAGGATACATTGAAATAAATTGCCTTATATAATAAAAATCATGATAAAAAAGCCTCAAGATTATTATGGCTATATTTAGAATCAAACTAAGGCTTATGATTACTATATCTAGAATAGATTAAACTAGCATTTAAAATAAAATAATATATTCATATTTTATATACATATTAATATATATATATATTTATACCTTTAAACTTAAACTTTTAATGCCTTATTTCAAAAGTGTTATTAAGTATAACAATTTTATATAATGATATAAATATATAGGTTTCTAAATATAACTTATATAATATAAGAATAATGAAATATTCTTGTATTAAATAAAAATAAGGTACATACATACATATTATACTATTTGCTGTAAGATTTCGTATAAAGTTAAAAAATTGAAACATAGCAGAAAGCATCATTTTATATTAGATTAATTTAATCTAAATATAGGTAATTCTATAATAATTTAGAAAAGTTAATGAAAATGGGAATAAAATAATGCAAGATCATAAAACTTGACTAAGTCAAGTGAGCTACCTCTTGCCACAAACAGTGAAAAAGTTTTCGAATACAGACAAATGTATTCTGACTATTGTATAGTTTAGGCCTATTGCCCTATTGAAAATTTGAAAATATTGACTAACTAAATTAATTACTTAAACTTTTAAAGTAAAGATGCCTAACTTTCAAACACAATCAGATTACAATGTATTCAATATAGTTACAGATGTAAAATTTATTGAAAAATCAACAACAAGTTCAACTGTTAAAAGCTAAGAAATAGCAATAAACAAAAGCAATAAACTAGTATTCAGTAAGAACTACAATATTCAATCAATCACTATCAATGTCGTATCAATAACTAATGCCAAGTATGTTAAAAATAAATATCTCATACAAGTCACCAATGAAGCTAAAGCCTTACTCTACATCGAATGAAAAAACAGATCTTAATGATACTATATTATAATGAATCATATTAATAACTGCAGGACAGTAGTGCAGTACAGTATAAATATGAATAAATAACAGTTTCAAGAGGAAATCGAATAATTGATTCTTCGATAACACAGGACCGAAACATATTACTTGAAGCTAAGATTTATCACAAAATAGTTTAAAGTCATAGTTTTTGTCAATACAAAGGTTTTATATTATAGAAAGTTTAACTGATTTTTACAGTATTGTTTAAATAATTTATAAGAAAAAAGCTCGGAAGAAGCACAAAAGTTTGTTTCTTACAATTCACGACCCTGTCGACTTTTGTCCACAGAAGTTAAAACAGTGGTTCGACAGTGCAATATTAAGATACTCGTCGTACTCTTCCTATTGATAAAAGTTATATACATAGCTCGATTTAGATATTTTTTAAACCTGTAAATCAGTAAGAACTAATTCAAAGTCGGCGACGTCGGTCGATATTTTCCACCTCTATCGACATCGCCGAAAAATATGAACTTATTACAACACAGACGCTCAGCCAATGTATGATTTCGTTATCCTTTGATGTAATGGAAACGTACATATTTGTCAGCGACGTCGATAGACGTCGGAAATGTAGGTCGATTTGTCACCGACGTCAGATTGCTGTACGGAAAGCGCTGAACAAATATAAATAAGATTGTTGAAGAAATATTGCAATTTATGTGAATGTACAAGACATCTATCTGCTTGGACTTGATTGGATGTCTGTTCTGATCTATTCAATGATTACGTACCATCTTACGTACTTAATGATTTACATTAAGTTCTAGTTTACATTCATCGAAGTTCTTTTGATCACTATATCCATGTACATATGTATATCATAAAAAATGGACGACTATATAGTGCAAGTATAATAAGACGTTACGTTCGCATCTTTTAGTGCATTTATAGTATACAAATTATAGTTCATACATGTACGTAATATGTAGAGCAAAATACATAAAATGGTTAAAAAAATAAAAAACACAAAATTTATTTTAGAATTGTTCGCAGAGTACATGCATAAATGAATCCTTTGTACATGTACGTACATGCTTGGGCAATTAAATGTAAGAAATAAAACATGATTATGCATGCAATTCATACTCAATTAGTAAACAGTAAATTCTAATGTATATATTCCTAATCTTACAGCAAAATTTGTCGACAAATAAAATTCTTAGTTAGCAAGTGAGAAAAGAGGAAGTTGCATAATTCTAACACGAGAAATGAATAAAATTTTGCCGGTTCTTCGTACATGCATGTTCAGTAACAAAAAACTTTTATTTGCGCACAGGATGTCCCGGGAAAATTAAGTGTGCTTAGAATTAAAGTTCAATTAGCTAATACGTTGAACGCAGTACGTTGATGATTCTTTTTTAATCCAAATTAAAAATATGGAAAAACTACAAGTAAATGTACTATACATGCAGTTCTATAGTTCTCACTGCTTACCTGCCGTCCAATAGCCAGAGCAGCGCTGGCACCCCGAATTGGGTAAAATGAAAGAAGGCAATTAGAAGCAGAAAGCCGAACGCCAGGTGCAAATACTCGGCGCGCACATGTAGCAGCTCCACGATGGTGCCAAACACGTAGCCGGAGCCCCAGATTCCCATGAATATGCCGACTAAGACAGTCCGCGATGAAGCGAATCCAGACCGGTAAGCCACCTCAATGGCCGTGGAGATCGCAAACGCTTCGCCGATTGCGTGGAAAAAATTCACAGCAACGGATGCAACCCAGATAAGACTTGTCTGCCCCAACAGTTTAGTTGAGGGCGTCACCAGGTGACCGAACGCGGTGGCGGCGATTCCAATGACAATGCGGATGTCGGGTTGGGTTCGCACCGCACTGAACGCACGAGTTGCCAGGATCAGAATTAGCATCGCCGCTACCAGGCAAACAGAGTAGCAGAGCAGCAGGAAATCGCGACTCAGTCTGAACTGCTCAGAGCTCAATTTTTGAACAATTTTAGCCAATTCAGACACGCTTAGAGTAAAATAACCGAGCAGCACACTTGAGGACAGCAGTATAAGGGGCACAGAAATAATCATTAGGCGCCTCGCTCTGCTCCAGCCTGGCAGCTCGAAGACGCTCCGATTCCTGCCGGGCCGGTCAGCCGCGCCGCCAAAGGCCAGCAGCAGCAGCAGCACGGCTGTAGTTGGGACGCATGCAAAACCAAGCGGATACTTTAACTTAACCGATACAAAAGCCAGCAGGTAGCCAATCACCTGGCCAACCGCCTCCCACAGGTAGTACAACTGGCATACGTAGCCAACAGAGAATGCCTGTAGACCGGATTCGATGGTGAGCACAAACAGGCAGGGCCTGAGAATTCCCGAAGCGACTACCAGAACAACCTCGCAGGTGTAGGCGAGGCCCAAGCTGCACAGAGCAGGCCAGTGCACCAGGCCCACGAGCAGCCAGGCTCCGATGTGGTAAACCAAGCAGCCGAAGGCCAGCGTCTTGGCGCAACCGAAAAACCTATCGGCAACGACGCCGCCAAGCACTGGCAGCAGGAATGACAGGCACTGCGGCAGCTGCAGGTTCAAGGCAGCCCACCATGGATCGTTGGGGACGACGCCTTGCAAAGCGCCGCAGTACGGCAGGCTGCAGTTGCCAGCGTTGACCACCGTTGCCATGTAGTTGTAGTACGTGCACCGCTCCACTGAGAACATGGCCAGCAGGGACAACAGAGGGCGCCATCTAAACGACGACGCTTGCTGCTGATCTGACTGGCCTGAGTTCTGCAGGTGATTTTCGTTGCGACCACCTCCGTAGATTGGGTCGGCTTCTTCTGCAGTTGCAGCCATGGCCAAATTCGGTTTGGCTTAACTTTTGGAATAGCTCGTAGAGTGTAACAAACTTGAAAACTAAAACATACGGACCAGCAATAAAAGCGGCTGTCAAAAATCTCTTGTTAAGCTAAACACGCATCTGTGGCTGCCTTATCTTTTATCAAGCCCTATGTACATTATTTGCATAAGCGAAAACCAGCACCTTCTAGAAAGCATCCGCAAACTTATTTAGAAAATTTATTTGGCAACATTTTTCGCGCACAAAAAGGGCCTGTCAACTTCAGCTCATAAAGTGGAGCCCGAGTAACTTATCTACACAAATAAATGTCATTCTGCTCACAATTGGACTTAGGATAGATGAGGACAAGCAAGCTAGAGGGAGTTTTATAGACTCTTACTTTATGAGCTCAAGTTAACATTGTACCTAATTATCCCCGTGCTTTTTCTCCCAAGTCTAATTTTTGTCGCTTTTTTCCCAAAACGGGCTTTCTGGTGTCACTGTGAGAAGAATGACGTATCATTTGTGTACATAGGTTACTCGGGCTCCACTTTATGAGCTTCAGTTGACAGGCCCTTTGACGGCCAAACCTACTAGCGAGAGAGTTTTAAAGATTTACGAGTAAAATGCAGCGCATTGAAAACGTACAAAGCGATAAAGTAGACATACTAATAAACAAGTGCACGTACACGTACGCTCTTAAGTATCGTTTGTCAGGCATGCTGCCAGGGACCAATGGGGTCCCTGGGCTGGCTAAAGTACATATAGAGCTGATTCCAGTGGCTATGGCGTCTATCGGCGCTGATGTCTCCCTCAAAATGGATGGTGCCCGCTTAAATAAAATCTCTTGGATGAAATGGCGCTCTATCAAATGAACCGGTCGTCTCTTGGATGAAATGGCGCTCTATTAATGAACCGGTTCTCTCTTAGATGAAATGGCGCTCTATCAAATGAGCCGGTCGTCTCTTAGATGAAATGGCGCTCTATCAAATGAGCCGGTCGTCTCTTAGATGAAATGGCGCTCTATCAAATGAACCGGTTCTCTCTTAGATGAAATGGCGCTCTATTAATGAACCGGTTCTCTCTTAGATGAAATGGCGCTCTATCAAATGAGCCGGTCCTCTCTTAGATGAAATGGCGCTCTATCAAATGAGCCGGTCCTCTCTTAGATGAAATGGCGCTCTATCAAATGAACCGGTTCTCTCTTAGATGAAATGGCGCTCTATCAAATGAACCGGTCGTCTCTTAGATGAAATGGCGCTCTATCAAATGAACCGGTCCTCTCTTAGATGAAATGGCGCTCTATCAAATGAACCGGTCCTCTCTTAGATGAAATGGCGCTCTATCAAATGAACCGGTCCTCTCTTAGATGAAATGGCGCTCTATCAAATGAACCGGTCCTCTCTTAGATGAAATGGCGCTCTATCAAATGAACCGGTCCTCTCTTAGATGAAATGGCGCTCTATCAAATGAACCGGTCCTCTCTTAGATGAAATGGCGCTCTATCAAATGAACCGGTCCTCTCTTAGATGAAATGGCGCTCTATCAAATGAACCGGTCCTCTCTTAGATGAAATGGCGCTCTATCAAATGAACCGGTTCTCTCTTAGATGAAATGGCGCTCTATCAAATGAACCGGTCCTCTCTTAAGAGTAATAAAGTACAATAAAGGCAAAATAAAATGTTTAGCGAGGCAACAGCAATTGGAATAAAACAGCATCCAAAAATAGATGATGGGGGCCCGTTTATTTGAATATTAGTACGGTCATATTACTACTATTAGTAATGTAACCGTACAGTTAAGTTTATGGATGGAAAATTACATTACAAATTCAAATAGAACCTGGATAAATAAGATGAATATTAATAAAACTGATTAGTTAACAAGCCATACTAAAGTGATGCTTGGATTTATTCACTACTGTTTAGCGCAATTTAAAAGACAAAGAATTAAGGTAGTAGACCGTCTAAGTATTATAATATCTGTTGGCTTCGATTAAACAAAGAGAATTTATCCATATGGATAAGACTACACTAAGTTTGAAGACTCAATTGCGTCCTATATTAGCTATCAGAATGACAGAATACGACCCCTAGTTTGATTTCTACATAGGAAATATTAATGACAATAAATAGCGGATGGGGAACACGAGAAGAAGGGGGCGGCAGTTGATGGAGAGAAGTTCAGCAGCTTTATATTAAATTTTACACTTTACACGCGTCTGTGTAGCGGATATTATAATTACTAATAAAAATAGTGTTATAGATTAAGTATATAGATTTGAGAAATTTATTTAGGTAAAAACAATTTGGCGAGTGTTGATTTTTGGGGGTGCGGAGTTCTGCGCGCAAGCACACGGAGTGGTCAATCACTGGGGTTAGGCTGTGTTAGCAGCAGCATTAATCAGGCTGCGAAATTGTCCCTGTAAGTCTTTTCTATTAGCATCTGCTATTTCGTAGTCACACAGAGCTGGCTAGGAGCGCTTGGCCGATTGTCAGTTGATTGTTGGATCGGAACCAAGCAAGCCTTGTTGCTGCTTACAGTCGTAAGGGCTGAAATGTGATGTTGATCATTTTTTCCTTAGGTTGGGCTCTTTTTGGAAGTTGGTATGTTGCTAAGGTTGGCCACTGATTGATAAGGCTGGGGACTGGTTACAAAGGCTGGACACTGGTTGCTAAGGCTGGACACTGGTTGCTAAGGCTGGACACTGGTTACTAAGGCTGGACACTGGTTACTAAGGCTGGACAAGGCTGGACACTGGTTGCTAAGGCTGGACACTGGTTACTAAGGCTGGACACTGGTTGCTAAGGCTGGACAAGGCTGGACACTGGTTGCTAAGGCTGGACACTGGTTAATTACTAAGGCTGGACACTGGTTGCTAAGGCTGGACACTGGTTAATTACTAAGGCTGGACACTGGTTGCTAAGGCTGGACAAGGCTGGACACTGGTTGCTAAGGCTGGACACTGGTTGCTAAGACTGGGAATCGGTTGCTAAGGCTGGGGACTAGTTGCCAAGGCTGGCGACTGGTTGCCAAGGCTGGGGATTGGTTGCTAAGGATAGGCATCGGTTGCTAAGACTGGGCATCGGATGCTAAGACTAGGCATCGGTTGCTAAGGCCGGGGACTGGTTGCTAAGGCTTATTTTAAGAGTGATTAGTTGTTCACTTGTGAATTAAATGGTAAAGGATTAAAAAAATTGTAATAAGCTGACTCACCAAGAACCTTTGCTCACGTTAAGAAACGAGTTACAAGCCAAGCCAGTGCTGACTGAACAAGCGCTGTCAGACATTTTAGCAGAACCGCCGCAAATAATGAAAAAAAGTCGAAAAAAAGAAATCAATCATCAGTCATCGGGAGTTCTTCTTTCCAGGGCTCGCCGCTTGAAACCTCCGACCGAACTTCGGGCGTTTTTAGTACCTCGCAAACAAAGCTCCCCCTGCAGTCACGTCTAGCTATATATAGAAAGAAAACTACCTCAGCCAGTTGCGCCAGCCGACGCCTAACAAGAACAGATTATTGCTGAACGCCGATTTGGGGTTGCAAGCGCCTTTCCAATTGCATGGTTGCGAACAAACTCAGAACTGGGACAGCGGAGCGTGCTGGCTCAGGCCAGCCTGGCTAGCCTGCCGATCGCCCTGATAGGCCGAGTCCTGGCTAAGCATGGCGTCCGCTTGCGATTGGCCCGGATTATGCTGGCTTCTCCCGCCAGCTGCGTACGAGTCCTGGCTGAAACCGACGCCGATGCCGCTGCCGCCGCCGCCGACAGTCTGGGAGAAACCGGCCAGACTCAGGCCTAGCTGAGACTGCGGCTGAGTCAGCATCTGCGATGCGCCCGACATGTCAGAGCCAGTGGCGCGCGGCTGCGCCGGACCGGCCTGTCGTTGATGACGCTGGCCTCGATTAGGCGGCGGCATGGGCGGCCCGCCTGGGTATTGCGACACGGCGTAGGCGCTCGGATGCACCTGTTGCATTAGCAGGCCAACCGGGATGGGCAGGTTGAGGCCGGCGGCCGCCTGATAGGCCCGGTGCGACCCGATCATGGCGATCGGATCGTGCGGCCGCGGCGCGTACGGCCCGCCGCCGCCGCGGGATGGCGGGGTCCCTGCTGGTAATGCGAAGGACCGGACAGGCCGCCGGGGTAGCCACCGGAGTAGCCACCGCCCCCACCGCCGCCGCTGCCGCCTGGTCCTCCGGAGAAGCCGAAATATTCGCGCGCGTCGAACATTGTGGAGTTCATGAATCTGGGAAAGAAATGATGGAGCAATGATGTCTGACAGACTCTGGCTACATTTTTCAAATAGGAACACCAATCCATTTTTCGCCCGTGGAACTACCAAGGGAGGGGGGAATTCCACCCCCCTCTCTGGCCTGTCAAGATATTCAACGATTCTGCCAGAAGGTCGGATTTACAGCCCTGTGCGCCAATTAGCACTGCGCCTCAGTGCAGCCTTGCCAAGCCTCCAAATTTAATCAGCTCGTCGAACACACGTGTCTGCATCAGCCCTGACTTCGTTGGTCACTGGCCTTCAGCCAGGTGGAGCTTCTGAACATTCAACAGGTGACACCAGGTGACTATGGACACGCTGCAGCGAACTCCTCTAGTTTCGCTGATCAAGCCGACAGTGGGCATTTACTGGGCAACCCTCAACTGCTGGTACCCCCCCCCCCCTAGAAGTTCTACTGTTAATTCGCAGCGTGGTTAGTGCACGAAAATTGGGTTTGGGGCTTCTCGTGAGATTCCCACTGATGAGAACCGAAGCTCTAAGGCATAGAGGGTGTAGGGAGCATCAAACGTACAGTTTTGTATAATACAGTAATAAAGTTTGATTACCTTCCGCCCGGATTGGCCTGATTAATGAGCTTCTTAGGCTTAGGAAATTGCATCAGCGACTCTTTCAGATTGTTTAGCGGGCCTTCGGTTAATACGCGCAACTCTTTGTAGCTGACAAGCAGATGATGCCAGAGAGGCTGCTTAGACAGCACCTTCGGATTGCCGATGATCACCAGGCCGTACTTGGCCCGGGTCAGAGCTACGTTGAGTCGGCGAGGATCGTTCAAGAAGCCGATGCCCTGGTGCTCGTTGGCGCGAACGCAGGACAATATGATGAAATCCTTCTCCCTGCCCTGGAATGCATCCACGCTGGCCACCTCGATCTCTAAGTAGACTTTCGCGTTCAGGGTGGCGTTGTATTGAAAGTACTGGGCCAGGTAGGCGCGCTGGCCTTCGTAGGGCGTGATGACGCCAATGGCCGTGGGATCGATACCGGACTTGAGCAGCCTGGTAACCACCTGCGGATTATGGAATTAAACTTAGTTTACATTTATTGAACTGTCATTACAGTAAGAGGAGACACAGAGGCAGGAGCTGGAACAGGTAAGAGGAGACACAAAGACAGGAGCTAGAATAGGTGAGAGGAGACACAAAGACAGGAGCTGGAACAGGTAAGAGGAGACACAAAGACAGGAGCTAGAATAGGTGAGAGGAGACACAAAGACAGGAGCTGGAACAGGTAAGAGGAGACACAAAGACAGGAGCTAGAACAGGTGAGAAGACACAAAGACGGAGATCCGTCATGCACCGTCATGCATAGTCAGACATAGTCAGCATAGTCAGACAAGATACGCAACTGGGACAATAAACAACTGACGGATGCCACCAACCTTCTCCACATTGGCAGCCTCGGTTCGATTCAGATAAGACGTGCCAGAGCCGGCAATTTCCTCTTGTCCGGCTGTACAATAAAACATCAGAGGCTTGTCCGGCTGCGGCCAGGGAAAATCTAAGCCTGGGTAGGCTCGGTCCTGGGCTGTGACGCCGTTCTGCAGGCTGCCTTCGTAGAAAATGTTGGACGGGAAGGCGGACAGGGCCGGGTGCATGCGGTATTGCACCTGAAAGCGGGGTAAGTGGATATGGGGACTGTGAGGGTTTCCATACTCGGAAGTGTACCCTAGACTCGCAATTCTGCCCATTCCGCCGACTCCTGAGCATATGTGTACATGAATGATGCTTCTGCAAAAATCTCACCTGCAATCGGATAGGCCTGGTGCCCAGCACTACCAGCCGTTCAAACAGAGACTGACTGAGCCCGGCAGCGGCTGACCGCTTGCACATGACAACTGGGCCGAGCTGGCAGTGATCGCCAACCAGCACCAGCTGCCGGCAGCCTGTCACAATGGGTATCATGCACTCGGGCTCAGTAGACTGAGTAGACTCGTCAATCAATACGCAGCGGAATTGTAGACGGGCAATACGAGGATCCCCAGCTCCAACGCAGGTGCAGCAGACCACATCAGCAACGGCTAGCAGTTCCCGCTCGCACTGACGCCTCAGCTGTCTGTAGCGCTTCTCGTCTGCCAGAGCCAATTCGCCCGCCTCGTCTTTCAACTGCTGAAGCTTCTTTAATTCGGGAAATCCCTCAACATTGCGAGCCTGCTCGTGCAGCGACAGATAGGAGACCGGACTGTCGATTGCTTCGCGCGATTTAGCGCACAGCCTGACCACTTTTAGGCCGGTCTTGTGAATCTTCTCAGTCAGCTGGTCAACTGCTATGTTGCTCGGGGCGCACACCAGCACCTGGCCTTGGTTGAGCTTGGACAGGTGGTATACTATTGTAGCCGAGGTTAGAGTCTTGCCCGTGCCTGGCGGGCCTTGAATAAGGCTTAGCGGTCGCTGCAGAACAGTCTTGACAGCGTAAACCTGATCCGAAGTGGGGTTGGCACAGCTTGTTAAACACCTGCCCAATTCTAAGGTAAACAATTATTCCAATTAAAAAACTATTGCCAATAATAGAATATCGTAGAATATATAACAGAATATAGCCAGTCTCCAGGTAAAACACACCTGATCAGACTCCCATCAAAGCCAGTCCCCAGGTAAAACACACCTGATCAGACTCCCACCAAAGCCAGTCCCCAGGTAAAACACACCTGATCAGAACTGCCATCAAAGCCAGTCCCCAGGTAAAACACACCTGATCAGAACTCCCATCAAAGCCACTCCCCAGGTAAAACACACCTGATCAGAACTGCCATCAAAGCCACTCCCCAGGTAAAACACACCTGATCAGAACTGCCATCAAAGCCAGTCCCCAGGTAAAACACACCTGATCAGAACTGCCACCAAAGACAGTCCCCAGGTAAAACACACCTGATCAGAACTGCCACCAAAGCCAGTCCCCAGGTAAAACACACCTGATCAGAACTGCCACCAAAGCCAGTCCCCAGGTAAAACACACCTGATCAGAACTGCCACCAAAGACAGTCCCCAGGTAAAACACACCTGATCAGAACTGCCACCAAAGCCAGTCCCCAGGTAAAACACACCTGATCAGAACTGCCACCAAAGCCAGTCCCCAGGTAAAACACACCTGATCAGAACTGCCACCAAAGACAGTCCCCAGGTAAAACACACCTGATCATAACTGCCAACAAAGCCACTCCCCAGGTAAAACACACCTGATCAGAACTGCCAACAAAGCCAGTCCCCAGGTAAAACACACCTGATCAGAACTGCCATCAAAGCCAGTCCCCAGGTAAAACACACCTGATCAGAACTGCCACCAAAGACAGTCTCCAGGTAAAACACACCTGATCAGAACTGCCATCAAAGCCAGTCCCCAGGTAAAACACACCTGATCAGAACTCCCATCAAAGCCACTCCCCAGGTAAAACACACCTGATCAGAACTGCCATCAAAGCCACTCCCCAGGTAAAACACACCTGATCAGAACTGCCATCAAAGCCAGTCCCCAGGTAAAACACACCTGATCAGAACTGCCACCAAAGCCAGTCCCCAGGTAAAACACACCTGATCAGAACTGCCACCAAAGCCAGTCCCCAGGTAAAACACACCTGATCAGAACTGCCACCAAAGCCAGTCCCCAGGTAAAACACACCTGATCAGAACTGCCACCAAAGACAGTCCCCAGGTAAAACACACCTGATCAGAACTGCCAACAAAGCCACTCCCCAGGTAAAACACACCTGATCAGAACTGCCAACAAAGCCAGTCCCCAGGTAAAACACACCTGATCAGAACTGCCATCAAAGCCAGTCCCCAGGTAAAACACACCTGATCAGAACTGCCACCAAAGACAGTCTCCAGGTAAAACACACCTGATCAGAACTGCCATCAAAGCCAGTCCCCAGGTAAAACACACCTGATCAGAACTGCCATCAAAGCCACTCCCCAGGTAAAACACACCTGATCAGAACTGCCATCAAAGCCAGTCCCCAGGTAAAACACACCTGATCAGAACTGCCATCAAAGCCACTCCCAGGTAAAACACACCTGATCAGAACTGCCACCAAACCCAGTCCCCAGGTAAAACACACCTGATCAGAACTGCCATCAAAGCCACTCCCCAGGTAAAACACACCTGATCAGAACTGCCATCAAAGCCAGTCCCCAGGTAAAACACACCTGATCAGAACTGCCATCAAAGCCAGTCCCCAGGTAAAACTCACCTGACTGTGATTGAGCTCAGGCAGACCAGGTGCAGAGAACCGCTTAGGCAGTTGGCACTTGAACACAATATCGTCAGTGTCGTGCCCAAGCAGTTTGTGATAGATATGAGAAGTGACGCAGTGCTCATCGACGGCAAACTTTTTTAGGGCCGATTGCATTCGATCGAAGCTGATGCTTTTCCAAACGTATTCTACCGCGAAATTGTGCTGGCATTCTATCGGCGTGCCGGCGTTGTTCTTCAACTCGATGGCCACATCGTCGCTGTGATTGTCGGGTATCTTGATGACGTTTCCGACGCCAACCCAAGGCTTGGCCGAGTCGCCCATATAGCGAAGTCGCAGCTCGTCGCCGTGCATAATTTTTAATTCTTCGTTAGCGCGAGAAAATTGAAAATAGGCTATTCGCTTTTTATTGAGGCCCATGTCCCAGCGCACGCTGATGCTTTCCTGAGTCTGAGACTCCTTCAGCCGGCGGTCGTACTCTGCCTCCAGTTTAACTAGCGGGCCCAGTATGTTCTGATACTGATAGGCATCCTGGTAGCGCAGCGTCACCCGATTCGGCTCCTCGTCTACGCCCGGCTTCTCCAGATCCTCTAGCGTGGCGGCCGGGTTGCTTTTCCACAGTTCCTCCAGCTTGTTCATCTGGGCGGCGCTCATCTGCCTGGCCCGCATCTGCTCCTCCGACGAGGGCACCTTCACCTGCGGATCGTAGGGTGGGGTCGGATCAGTGTGACAGTTGGTGGACAAGCATGTCAATCAGTGACAGCTGGTGGACAAGCATGTCAATCAGTGTGACAGCTGGTGGACAAGCATGTCAATCAGTGTGACAGCTGGTGGACAAGCATGTCAATCAGTGTGACAGCTGGTGGACAAGCATGTCAATCAGTGTGACAGCTGGTGGACAAGCATGTCAATCAGTGTGACAGCTGGTGGACAAGCATGTCAATCAGTGTGACAGCTGGTGGACAAGCATGTCAATCAGTGTGACAGCTGGTGGACAAGCATGTCAATCAGTGTGACAGCTGGTGGACAAGCATGTCAATCAGTGTGACAGCTGGTGGACAAGCATGTCAATCAGTGTGACAGCTGGTGGACAAGCATGTCAATCAGTGTGACAGCTGGTGGACAAGCATGTCAATCAGTGTGACAGCTGGTGGACAAGCATGTCAATCAGTGTGACAGCTGGTGGACAAGCATGTCAATCAGTGTGACAGCTGGTGGACAAGCATGTCAATCAGTGTGACAGCTGGTGGACAAGCATGTCAATCAGTGTGACAGCTGGTGGACAAGCATGTCAATCAGTGTGACAGCTGGTGGACAAGCATGTCAATCAGTGTGACAGCTGGTGGACAAGCATGTCAATCAGTGTGACAGCTGGTGGACAAGCATGTCAATCAGTGTGACAGCTGGTGGACAAGCATGTCAATCAGTGTGACAGCTGGTGGACAAGCATGTCAATCAGTGTGACAGCTGGTGGACAAGCATGTCAATCAGTGTGACAGCTGGTGGACAAGCATGTCAATCAGTGTGACAGCTGGTGGACAAGCATGTCAATCAGTGTGACAGCTGGTGGACAAGCATGTCAATCAGTGTGACAGCTGGTGGACAAGCATGTCAATCAGTGTGACAGCTGGTGGACAAGCATGTCAATCAGTGTGACAGTTGGTGGACAAGCATGTCAATCAGTGTGACAGTTGGTGGACAAGCATGTCAATCAGTGTGACAGCTGGTGGACAAGCATGTCAATCAGTGTGACAGGCAGAGGGGGCCACACACAAAGCCGTGATGATCAGTATGACAGGCAGAGGGGGCACACAAAACTGTGACAATAGCATAGAAAATAAAACCCAAAGCCTCCCACCATCCAGGACAGAAACTGGCGATCCTGGATAAGCGGCTCCCACAGATTGGAGTCCAAATTCATGTCCTTCTTCTGCGAGGCGCACGGCTGTCTGCAGAGCAGCACAACCACGGAATCTGCTTTAGCCGGAATGTAGCCCAGCAGAAAGACATTCTTAGATCCGCAGACGTAGCACTCCAGCTCAGTAGCGCCAAGCGGACTGTCCTTGTGCAGACTAACAGTCTTAGTCTTAGCCCGGACCAGATGATTAACAATATGCGATCCGCTAGTATTGCCGCGGCCATTGCAGAACCATTTCTGTGTGGAATTGCACAGCACAACGCAGGCCGGATCGTGAATGCCGCAGTAGGCGCAGGCGTGCTCAGGCAGGTCGCGGGTGTACAACGCGCCGCCAGCGCCAACACCGACGGCATTCTCGGCGTCGTCTTCGTCCTCGAAGGTTAGACCGTTCAGGTTCAGCGCGCCTGCGGCCGAGTCAATGTCGGCTACAGCCGAGGCCAGGCCAAAACCGTCCGCCTGGGTTGCATTAGGATGGATCCAATCGATAAGGCAATTATTTACTATGCTTATATATTACTATTATTGATAAGTAGCAAGAAAAGAATGTGTTGCATCCTTTTTAAAATTTTGTGCTAACCCAGCATCATGGGTGGTATTTTGGGACCCTTATCTTCTTCTAATGTCTAAGAATATACAGAGGTTAGATGGGATCAAAATCTTTAGGATTGGGCAAGATCATGATCTTATCCTATTTTACAAAAGTTACTTAAGTAAGTTACACATTAGAGTTAGAGCTAGGATGGGATTCTAATCCTGATTCCAAAATTGAATAGAGACATATAGAGATTGAGAATATATATTTTGATTATGAAAAAGCTTGTCTTGAGCTTTATTTTAGCCCTATCAATCATCTGAATATTAAATATTATTTTGAAACATAGTTTCAGACTTAAGAGATTAAGAAAAATTTCAAATTGCATCCTAAAATTAAAAGTCCAAAAATTATATTGTCAAAGGAAAAAAGTTTTTACTAGGGGTTGGACAAGATCTTAATCTTAATCTTGATCATCAAGATCTTGGCACTTTTTAAAATCTTGATATTGGTTTCAAGATCTTGAAAAAAGTCAATATTTGCAACTACAGACTTTGTAACTATGATATTCTTCAGTTATGGCAACCACCCAGTTTGCTTCCTGATATTACTTTAAAGTTTGAATTAGTGCTGCAACATAGTACCATGGTATAAAAAATATCTGGCCAAAAAGGATAGGAAATGATATCAGAAAATCTTTTAGCCTCTAGCTCATCTACTACTTTATCACTATCTATTACTCTATCATTTTATCTACTGCTCTATCAATTGCTACTTTTACTGCCCTATCTATTGCACTATCTACTACTGCAGCTATTGCTCCATTTACTTCTATCTAGTGCTCAAAGGCACTATATTGTGGCACCAATTCAAACTTGAAAATAATATTGCAAAAGAAACTGGAGCCTTGCCAATATTATTATACTTAAATCATAAATCTCAAGCTCAAACTTTAAGCTCAATAATTAAAACAATCAAATCGTTTTTTATTATCATCACTGTATTATATACATTTAACAAGTAACAATAATAACATTGAAAAATAGTGCAAATAATAGTGTAAATAGACCTACTAGATGCCTATAGTTTAGAACAGTCTATATATACCCAAAAAAACTATTTTTTGTATATGTCAATGTATGCTGAGTACATTATTTAAGCAAAGCTTCAAATCAATCAATTTAATAACTGTATTAGTAGAATAGTGATTTTTATATTTAATTTCAATTAGATGAAGTCAAAATCTAGAAATAATTGTAATTGTATATATTTTATGTTTATATATAAAAAGCAAAATTTGTGATTTTTGTTATAATTTTAAATCATTACCTTGTAGAAAAGATGGGAATGAATTTTGCATCAAATAGTTCTTAAATTTTACCATTATAATGCATGGATGACTATTGTTACCATTATCAATAATATGATTTTTTAATTTTTGGTGCATATCATAGACCAAGATATTAAATTTGTATACCAAAAGCCCAAAATCACTTTTTGAATGCCAATATATATGCCAAATTTCTTGAGAAATTTTCACTATACATGCCTTCTTCTGGACTATGGCTAGATGCTAATTAGACTTAATCTTGAATATTAATTGAATTTTAATTATCTCAAAAGTAGAAATCTAAAGTCTTGAAAATCTTGAAAATTTGATATTATCTGACCCTTAGAAAATGTGCTATTGGATTTCTATCTTCCAAATATTTGTATTTTCTATTCTGCAATTCAGCTGCATACTTTTCAGTTAATTGACTCCCTTTGTCTATTATGCTTTTCCCTATAGACAATCCCAACTGTTAATTTGCCAGACATTTTAGCTACCCTTTGCTATGTTAATATAAATACAAGTTCAACTTGTGGCTTTAGCTTTAGCCTGTCACTTCTGTTTCTCTTCTACTAATTCTTTCTCTACTAACTGCTTGTTCTCATATTAGTTTATTGTCAACTTTGACAAATTGGTAGCAATGTCAGCATTACCATGGTCATCATGTGATTAAGAACTGACCTATCTAGCAACCAGATCTAATAATCCCAGAATTACCACAGTATAGCCTCTATTAAAGTGGAGCAGCTGCATAGCAAAGCCAATGACCTGCTACCAACTGCTTCAGTAGCCACAACATCTACTCTTCCCACTGCTCCTTTTACAACTTTGATCCTTGTAATAGCTCCCACTGCCTCAATCAATATTAGTGCCCTCTTGACTATAATGACTAATATGATGCAACAAACCAATAGCTCATGCAGTAGCTTGCAGCTAATGCAACATCAACATTGGCATTGGTCATGCTGCTTGCTCCTAAAGACTGCAATCTAGCTAGCCTTATTAGCTTGGCCATCTAATAGAAAGTCTAGCTACTAACTTTCAATAGCATGGATTAATTAAATTCCCTAGATTCTAAGTGGAATTTATTCACCATATTGACAAAGCCACACCTAGTGATATCTATAAGCTCAAGGCACTCTGCAGTCTTCTCTCTGGCTTGGCACTCTGGAAGCTTGGCGCACTCAATGTTTGCCAGCCTAACACTTATGCTAAAGCTTGCAGCATCCTCTTGGCCAACTCTGCCAATGCTTAGAAGAAGAAAAACGTCTTCTAACATTTTTTGCTCTCTACTATAGCTCTACCTCTAGCCTAGACAAGCTGGGGAATTTCACTGATGCTTTCTATCTCACCACTGGCTAGCTACTCCACCTAGGTAAGCTTGCTTGCACCTATGACAGCCATATTTACACACTTTGGAACCACTTTCTGCTCCAGTTCTAGATCAAAATCTAAAATATCTGCATTGCCAATAAGTTATATCTTGTGCCTACCATGGCCCAGCTTCAGGGCCACCTCAATTGCAAGCTGAAAATGCTTAGCCACTTCCACTATTCCACTGGCTACACTTTTCACTTTTGCCAACCTTTTGGGCAATGCCAATTCTAGATTATCACAAGCCCATAGTACCTGAAAGTGCCTATTTTTAGGTACCTCTCAACTTGACCTACTCTTTGCACTGATATTACATCTTGCTTGACTATGTAGCTTAGCTCCAATGTTAGCCAAAAGGGGAACTAGGAGTTTTAGTCCTTACTTTGACAACCTAGCACAAGCTACTTTGCACTAACAAGGTCTGCAATCCTAATGCCTACCTAAAGATTATTTGCAAAGAGCTTATAGGTTTCGATCTCTAGGCTCAAATTGGACATTGCTAGCTTATTAAGGCCTTTGCCTCCAAATAGCTAACTGTCCTAGTTTATATAAGGCTTACCTACTATCAACCTATCCAAGGACCTTTTCAATACCTTCAAAAGTGTCACCAATAGCATCTCAAAGATGTAATAAATAGTGTTTTGTTATATGTATTTGGCAAATCTTAAAATTAAAATAGATTAATTAAAACACCTATAAACAATTTAAACATCTTAATACATGTCTATCTAGTATCTATTTTCTATATAGATATAAAACTTTCAAAGTGTGAGAAAATTTAAATACATACTATTAATTTTCCCTTGTTATTGAAGTGGCTATTACCAGAGTTATCCTCATTTGTTAGTGAAAAGGTATGAAGTCATTTATTTGCCACCTTATTGTCTACTGGCAAATGAAACAACTTTTCAAAAATAAAAAATAAAATATAGCTACATAACTTATAAAGCTATTTTTAATAAGATATTTTGAGCCATGCATAGATTTTTTCTATGCTGCTTTTTTATATGCATAATTGTTTATTGCAATATTTCAAAGAAATTTGATATTTAATTTAAACATTTATTGAAAAAAGTTTTATGACAGGCAAGTTTATTAGTGAATTAGATGGCAGAGTAGTTTGCAATTGAATATGATTATGATTGGCTAGCTGTTGCGAGCATTGTTATGATCCCTGACCCTACCCCATCTAATTTAATGATAATAATGCTAAAGTTTATTAATAATAAACAAAAAGTTAGTATTTAATATTTTGTTAGCAGATAAAATGACTGCATTGTATTTTTGCAGACAAGCGTGGCAGACAAACTGGAAGCAGACAAAATAACTATCAACCATCAAAAGGACTGTTACTATAAAACAATAATCAATATGACAATAGAAAAATTGCATAGATTGCCTAGTAAAGTGCATTGATTGCCCTACCCCTATCCCCCATACTTTTTTCTGGTACATACTATGCTGCCTTCCTGGCTCTAGCCATGGCCATGGGATTAGAGTTGCCAATAAAGGTACTCTTTAGTATCCTATTTTGGCATTAGGGCCTACATTAGGCTTACCTGATTTTGACTTTCCAATGTTGATCCAGGAGGTCCATGTGAAAATTTCAGAGCATCATTTTGAGAATATTGTGAATCTGCTGTGACTGTAAAATCTTTATACTCAAAGTCAGTTCCTTGTGTGTCTGCAGGTAAATCATCCGGGTCTTCAAGGTCAAAAAAAGTTAAAGACTGTGAATTAGGACCATATGGCTTTGTTGTTGCCATCGCGGCTGCTGTGATTTTTTTTCTAATTCTGAAACACAGAACAAGTCACAGATTGCTTTATTATCAATTTGTATAATAAAAGACAACGTAGCTTAAAATAGAAATGTCGTCAAAAAGAGTTCTAGAGATATAGTATATCTCTCACTACTCGGCAAACTGAAATTTGTCCTTTTTTACTAGTATAAACAAATCAATAAACCTAAAAATTGTAACAGAAAGCATAAATTGTCCTTAAAGTTAAAATATCGACAAAATCGTTTATAATATTTCTAAAGTATTCGTTTTTAATTTTTTTAATATATTGTTTAAATTTCGACTTTTGGCAGTTTTTTAATAATAATTCTTTTAAATGCGAATTTCTAATTGATCAACCATACGTTTACTTAGAGCGAGTACACGTTTTCCCTCTTTTCTCTCCTTCACTCCAAATTGTGAAATTCCCCTCTCATTCTATCTCTCTCACACACTTTCTTAATTTCCTTCTGTTTCTGAAATATTATAGACTTATATTATAGACTTCTCAATATGTGGAAGTGTGAATTGAATACCACGCGCACTAGTCGATCTTTCCCTCACACACGCCGAACTCCTCATTGTTCACTTTTCTTACATTATAATTTAAAATAAAATATTTCTCAAAATTGGAGTCCATGAAAAATTGAGCTAAAGTTTCTAACTTTTTGTGAGTAAACAAATAATTCGATTCATATAATTAGTGCTTTAGAGAGCGTTGCTGCAGCGACGAGCCAATTGAAATGACTGAGATCTTTCGTCATCAGGGCTTCGAAATCTAAATCTGGAACTCCCTTCTGTATCACTACCACCGCTAAAAACTATGAACTAATAGTAGTTCATATGAACTGCTATGAACTAACTACAGTAGATAAACAGATTCGGTCGGGCATAACTCTTAAACCTTATAGGCGCCGGCGGCGCTCATTTAATTAAACAGTTCTAATTCCATCTTCCTACTTTGACTATGAATATCTTCCTACTTTACCTGATTGCAGTGATTAGCTGGCTAACTAACATGGCTTCGCATTTTTCAAGCCGGTAAAGTGATCGTTTCGATAACCTTTCGCGGCAGCTAGGCTATTTAATTTGAAGTAGCGTTCCAAAGGACTGCGTTCTGCTGAACCATTCAGTTTGTGTTAGCTGCTATAATCTCCATCTCGAACGAAAGAGAACTTTCTTGATTCAACCAATATCCTGGGATAGTGTCAAAGCTATCTTTGGTTCCATCCTTTGGGTTCTATAAGCTGCATAGCATCAATTCATTACTTTTCTGGCATGTAGCTCATATTTCCCCATCTACTAACAGTAGAAATATGAACATTTTGCTGTCTAAATTTGGGTTAGCGGCTTGATTTCTAGAAATTTCCAGAATGAAGTCAGTGGGCAAGAAAATTCGAGAAGCTTCCTCAGTGCCAGTCTATAAAAGCGAGACAGCTGGATCCGAGAGTGAGGCAGGATTGGAGCACACAAAGCAACCGCAAGCAAAGCAATCTCAAGCAAAGCGAATCAATCGCCAAACTCTATCATTTACAAGCGACACAGCAAGCATGTCTCTGTGGATCGCACCGAGCAACGTGTACACGCCGTTCTCGCACTCTCTGCCGCTCGTGGCAGCCATGAGCGAGCTGGACGACTGGCTGACGCCGGAGTATGACCCGCTGGTGCAGCTGCTGCGGCACAGAGGTCCGAGGCGACCGCGTCAGTGGAGCCGGACTGTGGACCTTCGCGGCTTCTCGCCGAAGGACGTGTCGGTGAAGCGGGAGGAGCGGAAGGTGCGGGTGGTGGCGCGGCTGGAGAACGGCGAGGACGTGACGGAGGTGAAGCGGACGGTGGAGCTGCCGGAGGAAGTGGACGCAGAGAAGCTGAACAGCGGCTTCACCCGGGACGGCATGCTGGTGCTGCAGGCGCCGTTCAAAGAGCAGCAGAAGCAGCAGCAGCTGAAGCAGCAGGAGCAGCAGCAGCAGCAGCAGAAACCGCAGGGCGACTCCGTGTGGGACGAGCTGCGCGGCCTGCTGCGAGGCGACCTGCAGTCTGAGGGGTCCGGCCAGCTGGTGGAGGCGGACGATGGCAGCAAGCGGTTCAAGGCGGAGCTGTCGGTGCGCGAGTTCAAGCCGGACGAGATTCGCGTGCGACAGCAGGGCGACTGCGTGCTGGTGGAGGCGGAGCACAAGGAGGAGGCCGGTGGGCAGCGGGTCCACAAGCGGCTGGAGCGAATCTACCAGCTGCCCGACGGCACCAAGCTGGACCAGGTGGTGAGCAAGCTCAGCCACGATGGCCGGCTGTGCATCGAGGCGCCGTTCGAGGCTCCGGCAGCTCGGGAGCAGCCGCAGCTGAAGGACGTTCCCATGGAAACGGAGAAGGCCGCAGAGTGAACCATTTTAAGGCAGTTTCAGTAGCTGCTAATGAAGGCATTGAATTGGCATCGCTACTTTAATAGCAGTAAAATTGGACTCATAAATTACTTTAATCTTTAGTAATATCTGCCTCCATCATGTTATAGGCCGCGTACTGTAAAAAAGTCAGTAAAGTAGTATTCAAATTTGTGCTTTTAAAGCAGCATTAACCGGTATTGCTAACGCTCTTTATGCTGTTTACACTCGTGCATATGATGCTTGCTACACAATGTATCAAATTTGTTGTAATCAATAGTTTAATTTGTCGCGTAAAATACATTTTAAAATTAGCAACTAGCTAAAACTTTTTTCCATTCATCTGTGTGAGTTACTTAGTAAATAAAGTTATTGTCTGCGTTATTATTTTCTATCAGCAAAAGCTTTCGACACCCTACGGTTAAATAAAGCCTTCTAACCCCCAAAGTGCAAGCCCTCTACACCCTTCAGTAGGAGATCTGTACAGTGTGCATCCTCCAGTAGGAGTCCTACACCCTTCATTAGGAGCTCTGTATATACAGTGTGCATCCTTCAGTAGGAGTCCTCCTACACCCACCCCTTCAGTAGGAGCCCTCCTATACCCCTTCAGAAGGAGCCCTCTTATACCCCCTCAGTAGGAGCTCTCCTATACCCCCTCAGTAGGAGCCCTCCTATACCCCTTCAGCAGGAGCCCTCCTATACCCCCTCAGTAGGAGCCCTCCTACACCCCTTCAGTAGGAGCCCTCCTACACCCCTTCAGTAGGAGCTCTGTACAGTGTGCATCCTTCAGTAGGAGTCCTTCTACACCCCTTCAGTAGGAGCTCTGTACAGTGTGCATCCTTCAGTAGGAGTCCTCCTACACCCCTTCAGTAGGAGCTCTGTACAGTGTGCATCCTTCAGTAGGAGTCCTCCTACACCCCTTCAGTAGGAGCTCTGTACAGTGTGCATCCTTCAGTAGGAGTCCTTCTACACCCCTTCAGTAGGAGCTCTGTACAGTGTGCATCCTTCAGTAGGAGTCCTTCTACACCCCTTCAGTAGGAGCTCTGTACAGTGTGCATCCTTCTATAGGAGTCCTCCTACACCCACCCCTTCAGTAGGAGCCCTCCTATACCCCTTCAGAAGGAGCCCTCTTATACCCCCTCAGTAGGAGCTCTCCTATACCCCCTCAGTAGGAGCCCTCCTATACCCCTTCAGTAGCAGCTCTGTACAGTGTGCATCCTTCAGTAGCAGTCCTCCTACACCCCTTCAGTAAGAGCTCTGTACGGTGTGCATCCAAGGACTACTAGACTTGAAGTGCTCCTAGTGGTCCTTGTGTGCATCCTTTAGTAGGAGTCCTCTTACACCCTTCAGTAGGAGCTCTGTACAGTGTGCATCCTTCAGTAGGAGTCCTCCTACACCTATCAGTAGGAGCTCTGTACAGTGTGCATCCTTCAGTAGGAGTCCTCCTACACCCCTTCAGTAGGAGATCTGTACAGTGTGCATCCTTCAGTAGGAGCCCTCCTATACCCCCTCAGTAGGAGTCCTCCTATACCCCTTCAGTAGGAGCCCTCCTATACCCCCCACAGTAGGAGCTCTGTACACTACACCCTTTCCAGATCTATTATCTTACTGAAGCTACTTCTAGTAATAGCTCGCGCTAGTGCTTGTGCATGCTTGTTGTATTTGGTGTAAGATGAAGTCACATTCGCCGTGATGGGTGTTCAAATATGCAGAATTATCATAATTGAGTATGGTGTTAGCTACATGTACTGATTATGTTTCTAGCTACTTTATGTTTCTGATATACGAGCGTAATCTTGTAAAAGTACACTCTATGGAGCGAAATTATAGACCATTCTATTTATAGACCAAATAGTCTATGGTCGCGCAAGTATCGACAGACAAAGAATGGAGAACAGTCACCGACTCTGCTAAGGGAGCTGAGAGCCGAGGCCGAGTCTGCAGCCAGCTACCAAATCAAAGCTCTCTAGTGCCCAGCAGTCCCGTCAGTGCACTACTAAAGCGAATTCTGCCCAGAGCCATGGCTAGCCGATGCAAAACTCCGTGCAGTCTGAATAGCAAGCAGCAGCAACCGCAGGAGCAGGAGGCGGCCAACCCGATGCCAAAGCCGGGCCTACTGCTGCTGTACACGGAGCCGCGGCAGCCGAAGCCGCAGGAGCGACTGCCAGCAGGCAACTGTCGACCAGGCTGCAACGCTGCTGAACAGCAGAAGAAGGCCAACTCCGACACCAACAGGAAGTGCTCGTGCGCGATGCCAAATCCAAATTCTCCGCCGCCGCCAAAATGCCCACCACCGCCAAAATGCCCGCCGCCGCCGCCGAAATGCCCTCCGCCTTGCCCTCCGCCTTGCCCTCCGCCTTGCCCTCCGCCTTGCCCTCCACCCTGCCCGCCGCCGTCGCAGAACGAGGAGCCGAGCAATGCGGCCAACTCCAAACAAGGGTCGTGGTCGAGCACTCGACCGGCCAACGGAGCGACAAGTCGCAGTCAGGCGGCCAGACGCAGCAGTTTCAAGTCGCAGCCAAGCAACAAACGCAGCGTCAATCTTTACGGCGAATTCCCGGCAGAGAACTGACACAGTGGCACAGCTGACCAATGCATCACTGGCTGGTTTGACTGTATCAATGCAAAACTAGAAAGCAAAGGCAATATTCTTTTTAACCAATTGCAACTTTCCCCACATATTCTCTCTCTCTTTTTGCGTTTTCCGGCTCGATGCGCCGCGATTATAAAACAAAATAATTGACGACCGATGTTGGATTGATTTGTGTGGCATTGAATTTCTTTTTCTTGATGTCGTTCTGTCCCGATCATTTTCTCTGTTGAATTAGCATTTGCTTTAGTCCCAATACAAGAGTTCATGCACTGTGTTTAGGCCTCCTGCAGCATCAATTAGCATGAGAGTTGAATGAAAAATCAGCCAAGCTACAGAGAGAAGTCAAGAGAAGCTCGGATGTCGAGTTTCGGCGCAGCCGGCGCTGATTCGATTTCGACGTCGCCGGGGGGAGAACTTTTTTGGGCCTCCGTAGAGGGGATTAACTTGATTATTTGATTGGCATGAAGTACCTCTATCGGTTTTGAGTTTGGCAGAGATTTAAAGAGTTTATTTGCGAGGAAGTGATTTGCTTGAAGACGATTGTTGTTTCCTCTGAACCGTATTAAACATGATTTATTCACCTCTGTGAAGTTGGTTTATTCATATTATCCCGGTCAGGCCGAGTGTTAAACGTTTAACTTTACTGCATCGTAAGCACACCGACGATAGAAGATACTCGTATGCTCAGTACGCCCGTACTTGATAGCGAAAAGAGCCGTACTCGGATGGTTCCGGGGTCTGGAAAGTATACCAAATGAAGAAGCTACGAGCGTACTTAGGGAAGGAGGCCTAGACCCGATGGAGGTTTAACGGATGTTCTTAGATCGCGAAGACTGGAGGAACTGGATTAAACAACGCGTCAGGCAAATGGAAGCCTGGGAGAAAATGCAAGTGAACAAGACAAGACGCCCGACACGACCATACAAAGAACACCATCACCAGCAACTGATCCCTCATGGGTGACAACAACTGATCCCTCATGGGTGACAACAACTGATCCCTCATGGGTGACAACATGCAACTGATCCTTCATGGGTGACAACAACTGATCCCTCATGGGTGACAACAACTGATCCCTCATGGGTGACAACAACTGATCCCTCTGGGGTGACAACAACTGATCCCTCATGGGTGACAACAACTGATCCCTCTGGGGTGACAACAACTGATCCCTCATGGGTGACAACAACTGATCCCTCAGGGGTGACAACAACTGATCCCTCTGGGGTGACAACAACTGATCCCTCATGGGTGACAACAACTGATCCCTCATGGGTGACAACATGCAACTGATCCCTCAGGGGTGACAACAACTGATCCCTCAGGGGTGACAACATGCAACTGATCCCTCAGGGGTGACAACAACTGATCCCTCAGGGGTGACAACATGCAACTGATCCCTCAGGGGTGACAACAACTGATCCCTCAGGGGTGACAACATGCAACTGATCCCTCAGGGGTGACAACAACTGATCCCTCATGGGTGACAACAACTGATCCCTCAGGGGTGACAACAACCGATCCCTCATGGGTGACAACAACTAATCCCTCAGGGGTGACAACATGCAACTGATCCCTCAGGGGTGACAACAACTGATCCCTCAGGGGTGACAACATGCAACTGATCCCTCAGGGGTGACAACAACTGATCCCTCAGAGGTGACAACATGCAACTGATCCCTCAGGGGTGACAACAACTGATCCCTCAGGGGTGACAACAACTGATCCCTCAGGGGTGACAACAACCGATCCCTCATGGGTGACAACAACTGATCCCTCAGGGGTGACAACAACTGATCCTTCATGGGTGACAACAACTGATCCCTCAGGGGTGACAACAACTGATCCCTCATGGGTGACAACAACTGATCCCTCAGGGGTAACAACAACTGATCCCTCATGGGTGACAACAACTGATCCCTCATGGGTGACAACAACCGATCACTCAGGGGTAACAACAACCGATCACTCAGGGGTGACAACAACTGATCCCTCATGGGTGACAACAACTGATCCCTCATGGGTGACAACAACTGATCCCTCAGGGGTAACAACAACCGATCACTCAGGGGTGACAACAACTGATCCCTCAGGGGTGACAACATGCAACTGATCCCTCAGGGGTGACAACAACTGATCCCTCAGAGGTGACAACATGCAACTGATCCCTCAGGGGTGACAACAACTGATCCCTCAGGGGTGACAACAACTGATCCCTCAGGGGTGACAACAACTGATCCCTCAGGGGTGACAACAACTGATCCCTCAGGGGTGACAACAACTGATCCCTCAGGGGTGACAACATGCAACTGATCCCTCAGGGGTGACAACAACTGATCCCTCATGGGTGACAACATGCAACTGATCCTTCATGGGTGACAACAACTGATCCCTCAGGGGTGACAACAACTGATCCCTCATGGGTGACAACAACTGATCCCTCATGGGTGACAACAACTGATCCCTCATGGGTGACAACAACTGATCCCTCATGGGTGACAACAACTGATCTTTCATGGGTGACAATTCAACTGATCCCTTATGGGTGACAACAACTGATCCCTTATGGGTGACAACAACTGACCCTTCATGGGTGACAACAACTGATCCCTCAGGGGTGACAACAACTGATCCCTCAGGGGTGACAACAGAGACTTAAAGCAGGAAATATTTATAATTAGATGAGATACTTATAAGTAGCAATGCGTTAACTGATAGAGCTCAGTTTCAAGAAATAAAAAATCTGCAGCAATCATTTGCAACGATGTAAATTTTGACTCCAGCAGATGCATTCGGTTCGGAGTAAGAAAAATTACCCATTATATGTATGGCATGTAGCAAAATGTACACGCGACTCTCGCGGGTTTCTATAATTAGCCAGTTATAGCTTATAGAGAGCCATGTTCACTGTACACTTGCCTGTCGTAGATTACTGGCTCGTAAAGTGCAAGACAGATGCTTTCAACGAGGGCGAGGGCGGGTGCTCGGTTCCTGCTAAAGGGAAATGCTCGCGGAGTCAAGCTGCATACAGCTACTCTCTACTATAAGATTTATTAGGCCAGATGCGCTGTGCTATATATAGGAAACTAGCTATTTCCTGCAGCCTTTGTTCAGAGCGAGGCCAGGTTAATGCATCGTATATGCGTATGTAGCTGTGTTCTGTAGTTTAGAATTTGACAACATCAACTGGTAGGATATTTCTAGCATGGCTAGAATACCTCTGAGTTGAGTGAATTATGAAATATATTCCTCAGAAATGAGGTTTAGTATTTGACATTACAAAATGCATAAATTGAGAATTTGATTGAACTGACAACTACGAGCTACTTCGTATATTTCTAATTGACTCAAATTTAGCGCCAACTGACGAATAATTTAAGGCGTTAATTGACTCAAAGTTAGCGCCAACTGACAACTAATTGATGGCGTTAATTGACTCAAAGTTAGCGCCAACTGACAACTAATTGATGGCGTTAATTGACTCAAAGTTAGCGCCAACTGACAACTAATTGATGGCGTTAATTGACTCAAAGTTAGCGCCAACTGACAACTAATTGATGGCGTTAATTGACTCAAAGTTAGCGCCAACTGACGAATAATTCATGAAGTCCATTGATTCAAATTTAGCGCCAACTGACGAATAATTCATGAAGTCCATTGACTCAAATTTAGCGCCAACTGACGAATAATTCATGAAGTCCATTGACTCAAATTTAGCGCCAACTGACGAATAATTCATGAAGTCCATTGACTCAAATTTAGCGCCAACTGACACCCAACTACGAGTATACAAGGGGTTAAGGGGTTAGTATTTGGGTTAGTGATAATGAAAGTTAAACTCAGCTCAAGAGTCACTTATGCTTGCCAGCCTGTTCGGGGTGCAAATAAGTCTGAAAGAATGCAATAACCGTTGCCATGGAGATGACGATGCCCAGCAAATTCAGCCAGCAGGCACACCGGCCCAGCTGGGCGGCTTTGCGCCGCTGCCTGCCAACGCCGGCTGCCGTGTCGGCCGTCGAGCTGGCCGCCAGAGTCCGATGCGACCGGATGGACACGAGGACTGCCAGACCGCCGAACAGGAAGTTGAAGAAGATGCAGGTGACAAACGACATGCCCAGGTAGGTGATTCTCTGAGGATTTGGCGACTCATTTGGCGACTGCGCCGGCGGTTGCAGCAGCGGCGGCACTGACAACGGCGGAGGCGACCGCGTCGTTTTCGGCGACGACAACGACGGAGCTGCCGGCGGGATCGTCGGCGAGGGAAGCCGCGAAGCTGTCAAGCTGGCGCAGGTGCACTCGCGGGCGCCGCTGTTGGCGATGAGGACGCAGCGGCTGGCGGCACCGCCTCCGATGGTCGCGTCGGGTTGAACGACGACTCGCAACGGGCGTGGCGACGCGTCCAGCGCTTGGATCTGAAAGGACGGACGCGCCTGCGACGACGGCGACGATGATGAAGCCGGCTCGAGTCGTCGCTGATGCTGCAGGAATTCAAGAGGCTGCGGCTGAGCAGCTGGGAGACCGGATTCTCTGCCCACAATCAGCGGCTGTCTCTGCTCGGCCAGCAGCAGAGCCATGGCTATGCAGAACTTCTGTAGTGGAGATCAACTGCTCAGCTCTTTATTCTTTTATCCCATGCGTCTTTATTTCTTCTACTGCTCCTGTGTCTTATTATCCGCATAGCTAGATCCCTTTTTCTCCCCTAGTAGCTGCTCCCTCTACCCTTTTCTCCGATCTCCAGAGCCGCCAGTTGGTCCGCGACTGATGAAGCTAGAGGAGGCTGCATGGGTAAAGCCGGAACCCCGCCAAACTCTGTGCTCGCCGCCGCTATTGGGGACGAATTCGTGACTGCGGGGGGGGGAGATTTGAAGAGCGGCGATACGATCTCTTTTTCCCAACCCTTTCTTTCTCTGCACCGGCTCAGCGTTGCTGGAATTGCTCTTCGCTGGCAGATCTGCGACCAGAAAATGTAAAAGAGGCGAAGCATTTTTCGCTATTTGAATTTTTTTGAGTGAGACCAAAATAGAAGCGGCAGAGTGGAGGGATTGACTGATGCCGCATTTAACGCTGATATTCTGACGTCCCGCAGTTTCTAGCCTCGACCTCATCTCTGACTGGAAAAGATTCCAGATTCATATGCTGGGCCCTTAGGCTCGAATTGCGGAACTGCAATATCGCCAGGGCCGCGATCTCCAATTAAATGCTTGACGCGCTTGCGGCTTTTCATGTGCCAAAGTGAAATTCAGGTCAGCTGAGAGCTGGATGGTTGGACAGACAGACAGACAGACAGACAGACAGACAGACAGACAGACAGACAGACAGACAGACAGACAGACAGACAGACAGATAGACAGGCAGACAGACAGAAAGAAAGACAGACAGACAGACAGGCAGACAGACAGAAAGCGGTCACTTAAGGCCAGAAAGTGTGAGATAGCCATGATGCAGTGTATAGAGGCCATGTATGCACTATGAAAAAGGACATGCCGCGCTAACCCATCGAGAGACGCAGACGCCAGGTTCCCAAAGCTTAGCCAGCAATTTATTATTCATAGCGAAGATGAGAAATCACGAAATCTGTTGCGATGAGATTCGGGCAGATGCCTGAATGAATTCGTGAGAGGAGATGATATGAGCTATAGAAAGATGAAGAAGAGAGACTGCTGGCTGCATGTTTTGTAAGCACTGGTTGCTCAACTGTCTGCATTGGCCCGGCCCGGCCCGGCTTAGCTACGAGTATGTTGTAGAGCATAGGACGATGGGAACCGCAAGCAAGAGACCCGGGCTTAGTGGAACAGCTGACGAGTACGGCTTTGCTGGGGAAAGAGAAATGAAATTTCTGGGAAGAGAATTAATTCGAATGGATCGGGGCGATGAGAATCGATTATCAGACAGGGATTTTTCAGGTGCTGCGCAGAGATTGGGGCGATCAGGGTTGCATGAAAATTCATGAGAAATCAGTTTGCGATGATGAATTGAGAGGCTTATGTATGAGGTAAAATGGGGAAACAAGAAGAGAGTGGAGAGAGCAAAGAGTAGAGAGAAGAGTTTACAGAGACTAGAGAGAGCGAGGGAGTAGAGAGTGGAGGATGGAGAGAGGGGAGTGTAGAGTGGAGACAGGAGAGAGGAAAGAGGAGAGTCGAGAGAGGAGAGTGGAGAGAGAAGGGGACAGAGGAGAGAGGAGAGAGGATACAGGAGAGTGGAGAGTGGAGACAGGAGAGAGGAGAGAGGAGAGAGAAAAGAGGAAAGAGGAGAGTGGAGACAGGAGAGGGGACAGAGGAGAGAGGGGAGTGTAGAGTGGAGACAGGAGAGAGGAAAGAGGAGAGTCGAGAGAGGAGAGTGGAGAGAGAAGGGGACAGAGGAGAGAGGAGAGAGAAGAGTGCAAAGTGCAGAGAGCGAGGCAAAGAGCGAGGCAAAACGTTCGCAGGAGTCAGAACTCGTTAAACAATATATTAGCAAGCAAAAGGAAACCAGACAAACGGAAGGATCAATCAATCTACACAAAGAAAAGTCGCACAGAGGAAGTGGCTAAAAGTGCGAGGCCGGCCGCACAGATCTTAAAAGCGCAGCTAATGTCCAGAGTACGCATCGAGGTTAAGTGGCAGTGTTCAGAAACAGTCGGTCAGCCTAATCAGTCAAGCGGCAAGTACGCGCCAAACACATTTTAGCTTGGTGTTTTTTTTTCCGCGGTCCGCGCAGTCCAGGCCCCAGGGTGTGGGACACATTCGATCCCTGGAGCCTTATCCCACATTCCGGACCCCAGGGAAAAAGCCAGGCAAGAGAGTGAACTCCCGCTACAGAGTTCTCCACTAAAAAATCACGGCGGAGTCTACTCGACCCACCCCAGTTAAAGAGCACTTTTAAGCATACCGAATCGTTTAGTCTAGTAAGCTGCCATGCAACAGACAGATTGATAGAGATTTGTAGGGAAATATCCTGCCTCAGGTTTTAGCAGTTCAGTTAGATTTGTCCCAAGGGAAATCGGCGTTCCTTTTTAGTCTGTCTGATGAAGCTGTGTAGGTTTCAGCTGAATTTTCAACCAAATCCATTAGCCTGCCCTTTCCGATGCAGTTTAGTGCGCATCATTCATCACGGAGACGCCCCGGTGGGTGTTCAGTAGGCGGCTGGGGGTGTCAAGAGACAATTTTTTCTTCCAAAACCCGATACGTGTCGGTTTTAGTTTTGTAGATTCTATCAAAAACAGAATTTTTTTAATTTACGGCATTCATCAATTTTTGTTTGTTTTGAGAGAGCAGCCGCTGGAAAGTTAAAATGTCTTACAATTTTTTTAAACTGAAAAGGCCTGTCTAATTCCTTTCATTACTCACACATTTACTCTCTCCTCGCTACTCTCCCTTCTCTCCTCGCTACTCTCCCTTCTCTCCTCGCTACTCTCCCTTCTCTCCTCGCTACTCTCCCTTCTCTCCTCGCTACTCTCCCTTCTCTCCTCGCTACTCTCCCTTCTCTCCTCGCTACTCTCCCTTCTCTCCTCGCTACTCTCCCTTCTCTCCTCGCTACTCTCCCTTCTCTTTTTGCTACTCTCCCTTCTCTCCTCGCTACTCTTTCCTCTTTATCCGCTAGTCTCCCTCTTCCGATTCTCGCTACTCTTCTTCTCTACTTACTTTGCTTCCTCTGCTACCTACTCTACTGACCTTTCTGTTCGCTATTTGTACCAACACAAGAAAAACAAGGTGTTAATCATGAAAATTTACTCGCTTATTGCATTTGATTTTCATTAGAGATTTGCCAGCGAAGAGCATTGCTCTCATATTGTCAAGAATGACGATCCTGTCCTGTCCTGTCCAGTCACTGATATGATTTCGATATCTTCGAATCTGCCAGTCAGCTCGCCAGCAAGTCCGAACTTTGTCTCTGCCGCGGCGGCAGCAGCTCCGTGGCAGCTGCAGCGGTTGCTGACGACTGGAGAGTCAGGACAGACAGACAGACAGACAGACAGACAGACAGACAGACAGACAGACAGACAGACAGACAGACAGACAGACAGACAGACAGACGGACAGACAGACAGACAGACAGACAGACAGACAGACAGACAGACAGACAGACAGACAGACAGACAGACAGACAGACAGACAGACAGACAGACAGACAGACAGACGGACAGACAGACAGACAGACAGACAGACAGACGGACAGACAGACAGACAGACAGACAGACAGACAGACAGACAGACAGACAGACAGACAGACAGACAGACAGACAGACAGACAGACAGACAGACAGACAGACAGACAGACAGACAGACAGACAGACAGACAGACAGACAGACAGACAGACAGACAGACAGACAGACAGACAGACAGACAGACAGACAGACAGACAGACCGACAGACAGACAGACAGACAGACAGACAGACAGACAGACAGACAGACAGACAGACAGACAGACAGACAGACAGACAGACAGACAGACGGACAGACAGACAGACAGACAGACAGACAAACAGACAGACAGACAGACAGACAGACAGACAGACAGACGGACAGACAGACAGACAGACAGACGGACAGACAGACAGACAGACAGACAGACAAACAGACAGACAGACAGACAGACAGACAGACAGACAGACAGACAGACAGACAGACAGACAGACAGGCAGACAGACAGACAGACAGACAGATACACAGACAGAAACTAAGACAGACAGCAGACGGCTCACGTCGGAACTTCAGGTCAGCCGTACGGAGTGAATTAACAGTTTCAACAGGCAGACACAGACAGCTGCGGACAGGCCGCTTAGCAGGGCCACGAAGACGCCTCTGACGGCGTCGACGCCGAATACGCCGGGTCGGTTTTGTTGGCTGCCAGCTCGCTGCACGGCTTGGTGACATTGTAACGCTTGAGCCAATGCTCGGTGAGCTGCTCAAGACTGCTCCTTTTGCAGGTGCGAAATCTCTTCAGTTAGCTTTTCGCACAGATGATTGTTTGTTTTTCTGATTGTACGAGTATTTTATTATTGCTACTGACATGAGTAGCCTGTATTGCATTTGCAAGAGAGAAAGTTTCTGTCTGAATGGGCCATTGAGTTGGATTTTTGCTGAAGCTTAGGTGAAAAGAAGTTTTATAATCAACTAAAAATTGACTTCCGTTAGCTCACAACTTGAAAAGATTTCTACTATGTGAAGCTTCGAGCTTGTGAGCTCGAGCCGTCGGGCCTGTCGCTCGACTTGGTGGTCAGGTAAGCAGCTTGCGGCACCTGTTCGGCCTCTGAATTAAGTATCTGGTCGAGCTGAAGCAGAAATTATTATTCACTGCAGTACTTCATTTCAAGCTCTAAAGAAAATGGTTCCAATCATTGTTTCCCGAAGGTGTCAGTGTCAGGTTAGTGTCAGAAGTCTCCGTATTCAAGCCGTGAAGCTTGTTGGCCTCTAAGAGCCCCTGGCCTGACAATTCCTACTACCATTTCTGTAAAAAATGGAAAAAATGAAATAAACACCAGTCATAAGTCCCTCACTGAGAAGCGTCAATTTCAGTTTCGATTAGCACAGACAGAGTGAGCAGTCTCACGGGAGCATTGGCCTATTTGCTGGCTGTTCATGCAAAATTGTAGCAAACAGCGATAAATTCATAAGCCACTTCTGATCTGTTCCATTAATTATTTACTGTAGTCACCTTAAGTGACTGCAGCTTTCATAGCGAGTCAATCCGTTATGTTGTGTTTTCTCACCTGGGCGTCATCAGAAAAATTTTCGCTTCTGAAGTGTCTCAACTGGATGGCTGTAAAGTTGGCACCGCCGTACACGTAGCCTGACAACTTTTCCATGTACATGCTCGAGCTCATCTGCGGGAGAAACTCGCATCTTGTCAGCCTCAAATACGACCCTTTATTGACACTTAGTCCTTAGATTCTTCTCTGTAATTACCAGAATCACTCCACTCGTCCCTACCAAAATCACTCCACTTGTCCCTACCAGAATCACTCCCACTCGTCCCTACCAGAATCACTTCACTCGTCCCTACCAGAAATACTCCACTCGTCCTTACCAGAAACACTCCACTCGTCCCTACCAGAAATACCAGAAATGCTAGTTGACGCTAGAGCTGCCAGAATTGAAAAAAACTGTTTTGCAATGAGAGACAATTATTGTTCCTTTTAGATTGTGGCTTAGCTATAGGCTTTCAGGTGGTAGCTCAGGCTTTCAGGTGGTAGCCCAGGCTTTCAGGTAGTAGGCTAGTAGCTCATGCTTTCAGGTAATAGCTCAGGCTTTCAGGTGGTAGCTATTCTATTTCTAATTTCGAAAATCTTTTGGTAACACACAATTCGAATCAATAATTTTAAACGCAACCGTTATGACAAGAAAGATACAACAAAGTTTTACAATATATTAGTAGCAATGAGTAAAGAAAAAAATTCAAACGTTTAAACTCTTTAAAAAAGGTTTTATAATTATTTTGGTTTAAAATTTTTGCGATTGCTTATAAAAAGCACAGAAAATTAAATCAATGGACGAAAAGAAATAACAAGCAAAAATTCTATTGACTGTCACAGGGTATAGGTCTATTAATATATTAGAGACACGGTTGAAAATTAATTGATTCTAATAGGTAAAAACATTTTGTGTTTACTAACTCTTTGCTATAGAAATGGCTAGTATTTTATTATTTAGATACATTTCGTGTGTGGGGCCTTCAATCTATGTTTAAAGAACCAAGAAATTTGCTGCACATAAACAGTTTCTAATAAAAATAGTAAGGGCCTTATCTTTAAATAGATAAAAAATAAACGATAACTAATGTTTTGGCTTTGTATTAGGGAGGAGTTTTTTGCTAGGCCTAAGTAATTTTTCTATATATTGATAGTGATAGGCTAGGCTAGCCAATTCCCTTGGTAGGGCCTAGTGGCTGAGGGAGGCCTAATATCACAATCAAAATGGCCAGTGTATTAGACAGTATGGATCTAGTACTTTTAATTTAATTATAAAATATGGAATTTAGAAAAAAACATTTAAAACAATGGAAATACAATAAATTTTTCTTTTTTCTTTTAATTAAGCATAAAATATAAATAAACTAAAATGTTAGATTATTAGAGAAGTAAAAGTAAAGATTATCTCAATATTTTATTCAGCTTATAATAATGTAATGTATAGTGTGTTATATGGCATTTGTATAGTATTAACCTATACAAAAGATAATTTAGAAAATAGAATAATATAAAAAACTAGGCCCTAGTATTAAATATACTAAATCTCTAATATTTGTATGTCTATAACGCTCTAGAGATTGCAATTCTTCACCGATTTTCATCGTGTTTTTGCCAAAATTACTAGCTAAGGCTATAAAAAGAGCTGTCTACCAGCTAGCAAATAATTTTTTCTCATTTCTCATATTGGTATGCAATGTAAATAAAGCAATTGTCTTGCCAACAGGGATATATCTAAAAAAAACGAGACACTCGGGACATGTCCCCCTTTAGAAAGAGGTTTTTATTGTTTTTATATTTTATTTTTAGTTTTATTGCTAATATTTGAGTATGCACTGTGCAGTTAAATTTAGCTTAGAAGCAAATATACTAAAAAGCCCCTATGATATTGTTTTTTTGAATATTTAATCCTTTTAACAATGAGCTATAAGCTCATTGAAATTTATATATCAATTTACACACTTGACATCTTTTGGTAAAGAAATATTGAAAATTGGTTGAGCTATTTGGCAGATAAGCAATTGCAAACATATAAGATTATTATTATTAGTAGACCTTTACTAAGGCTATTTGATTACTAGGGCCTATATGATATAGGCCCTTATATAAATGTTTCTTTTATAATTAGGCCTCTAATAAAAAGAAAGATATTTATATGAATAGTATGCAAACTATTAATATAGGTATAGTTATTTAAATATATAGTAATAGCTATTCCTAGACTTATCTAAATATTTAGATATAATTAAAAGTTAACCTATATCATTTTTCATATTGTTGATCTAGTCTTAGGAAAGTGACCAATTTTAGTATTTATATATAACATTTTTTATACTTGTATATCTTTTGAAGGAAATAACATTCTGTTGAAATTAAAAAAGCAATAAAACTGTAAAATACTTATCTATATAGTGATACATTGCATTCAATTATGATTTTGCAATCAGTATATATGGAAAAATAGTGGGAAAGGTATGGATCAATTTTCCCACTATTTTTATGATTTCTTTATATTAAGGCAAAATGCTTTGTCATCTAGTACTCTATCTATATTTTTAGGTAGGCATTTTTGTGACTTACCTTGGCTAGGCCCTAGATCAGCTAGCTTGGCTAGGTATTAGGCATATACAAAACTTTATTTTATCCTATAGTTGTGCAATAAAAATTCAGTTTTGTATTGTTTTTTTATTTTATAAGACCAAGCCAAAAATATATTTGCAAATGAAATGTTTTGTTCCTTTTTGAATCAAGTATATAAGTATATAACTATTCCTAACAAATTGCACTTAGACAGAGTGTGAATCCAGGATGCCATATAGCACTGTGAATGTGACATTTTATAAAACCTTTGACTCAAATATTCTTTTTAATTTGTATAACCTGAATATTTATGGTTTAATTGGCTTAAACATTGGTTTTATAAACTAATGGCTGTAGCAATATGCATTAAGTTTATTTATTCAACCTTATCTTTATGCACTGGCGCATAACTTGATAAAGAATTTCTGGAATAACTCTGGGAGTTGCGCACCTCCAAGTTGACCTACTAGGTGTCGAATCCTTGAGCTGAACTTTCTTAAACGCTCATTGACCTTGTGGCTCTTCCATCTTGAAGCAGTCTTAGTTGCTGTTCGGGCGCGCGCCTTATTACCATTGGCCAATCGCTCCGATGCGTAAAAAGCAGGCCTAAGCGCTTTATTTTGGAATTCTCTATAAATGGAGACAACAGCCAGGCGGCCTAGCAATTGCGGCGCCGCCTCCGGCACAGTGGCGGCAGTTGCAGCTGCCTCCGCAGTCAAGGCGGGCGGCGTCAGTGGAGGACTTGGCACTAAAAGTGCACCATCCCCGCCATCAGCATCAAACAATGGCGACGATTTATATGTTGTTGGCAAAATTCTAGCCGAGAAAACTGAGAATGGCATGTCTTATTTTAAAGTTCGCTGGAAAAATTATCCGCCATCGAATGACACCTGGGAGCCTGAGGACAATTTAACAGTTGTATCCGATATGATTCAAGCCTTCCGATCGGCTCGAGCCAGTAAGCTCAGCAGCGGCAGCAGCAGCAATCGGGCATCGACTGGCGGCAATAGTAACAGCAGCAATAGCAGCGGCAGCAGAAAGCGTCCAGCGCCAAAGCGATGGGATCAAGGCTCCTCAACAACGGCAGCGGCGGCAGCAATGCATTTGCCAACAACTGGCGGTGGGTCGGCAAAGACTAACAAATTGGTGGACAGTCTGGACGAAAATCGGCCAAAATCCCGGCGTCGGCTGAACGGTGGCAGCGGAGTTAGCGTCGGCCGAGAGAGCGAGGACGCATCGGCCGAGGACACAACCGGGGAGGAGGGCAATTCAAACAATTCCGAAGGCGGCAGCAGTTTCGCTAACTCAATTGGCTCGTCGAGCACTTTAGAAATCGAAGGCAAACCGACTGTCTCGGCTGCCGCTGCAACAACTGGAAGCGGCGGACAAGTTTTGAAAGACTCAACAATAGCGTCTGCCGCCACGGTTGGAGAGTCAGTGCAACCGCCAACGCCTACGCAGCAATCCGCTTCGTCGGCGTCATCAACAAAGCCATCGCAGCATCAGTCGCCGCTGCTGGCGGATTTGCTCGGTTCCGCTAAGCGAGACTCAACCGCCGCTGCGACAGCCTCTGCCTCGGCCTCGGCCGCAGCTTCAGCCGCTGGCGACGCCTCCGATGAACGATCAGACAAAGCGGCGTCCGCGACCGCCTCGGCGGTGTCCTCGACGCCGACTCCGCCGCCTCCGCCGCAGCAACAACAGCAGCCGTCGACATCATCGTCAGCGTCGGTCTCAACGACGCCAATCGAAGAGACAGCGGCCGACTTTCGCTACGTAGCTAATCAGGCTGAACTGCTGCGCGCTCACCTAGCCGGACAGGCTGCCCGACTGCCGCCAAACCGGCCGCCTCCGCTATCCTGGCCGCTGCTCTGCCGAGCGGTTGAACGAGGCGACTGGCCGGCTGTTAGCCGGACCGTCAGCCAGCAGGAGCCGCAGCTGACTATAGCAGACTTGCAGCGGCTTCTCTGTTTAGCCGTGGCCCGCGGTCACGCTTGCATAGTTGATTTGTTACTAGATACGGCTGGCACCGTGGCTCACCTATCAGAGACTATAGACATTGATTGTCGCTCCTCCGAGTCCGGTCTAACACTGCTAATGCTGGCAGTTGAACGAGACTCGCCGGCATTAGTTCATCGCCTGTTGCTAGCCGGCGCCGATCCCAATTTGCTTTGTCCGGCCGGCAATTCCACTTTGCAGCGTGCTATTAAGCTGCGCAAGCCGCATTTAGTAGACGCATTGTGCAGCCTTGGCGGTGTCGATTTTGGTGTAGAAACCTGCGAAGGTCAAACTCCGCTACGGTACGCCAGGCGCGCTTGTCCTCAAAGTGCAGCCGTACTGCAATTGTACGTTGGCCATCTGTGCCGGACTATGCACGACCATCTGGCCGATCATCTGGCTAGGCTAGGCTTCGCTCCTGCGGCGCTATTATTTGCTCCACGCTACCTGCGACCACAGCCAGGCCTTGTGTGCCAGGTGCGCTTTCGCCTGCCCGAAGAGGAGGCCTCCAAATATGGCCACGCCGTCGCCCTGCTGCACTGCCGTCAGCGTCCCTGCTCGGCCTTGATGCGCCGTCAGCCTTGCCCGGATCCAATTTCAATGCACTGCTGGCTATCCGACGGGCCCTGCTTAGTTGAATCTGTTCAGCTCAATGGCGCTATTCAACGATCTCTAACAGCCTGCGGCGCACCGTTTCTTACTGCGCTAACCGGTCCAACAGCTGGCGAGAATTGCTTGCGCATCGCTTTTCCCAGATCCTCCGCTTCAGCTTGCGTTGCCGGCGAGGCGGCGGAACTTCGCTCTACACTGGCCAGCTCCTCCGCGTCTGCCGGCCTGTGCGGCCTCAGAATTGGCGTGTTCGCCTTCCGCCTGTCCGCACTGCCGCCCGCTGGTGCAGCGGACTGACGTTTTTATACATACACACCGATTTCTCTCTATATATATATTGTTAGAGATACCAATTCTGTTATCCATGCTTTACATTAGCTAATTATTAGTTTTGTTATTTGTTTGTTTTTTAGCTTATGATGACATCTTTTCTCTCTGTTATCTTTATATCTCTTCGCTGTTTGTAGGCCTATGCTCGGTAGAGTTTGTCTGTTTGTCTCTCTGTTTATTGATCATTAACATGTTCATTGGCAGCAGCACGGTGGTTTCCCCATTGTTTTACTAGTAAAATAGCGAATTCATACAGACTTAACCATATAAACTCCTAACTATATATGCATATATGTCATTCTCGGTTTCTCCATTTTTATCGACCCACTTCTGAGTGGAGTGATGCGACACCATGGTTTCTTTACGGTAATGATAATCTTAATTATCCTTCTATGTGTGAAAGATCTTTTTCCAGCTTCCTTCTCGCCAATGCGATTCGTTTGTTTGACTCATAGATACTAGAGTAACCAGATATTATGTCACTCGCAATTTAAACCTGTGTAAAGTAGAGTGTCTACTTTTTTCAGTAGTTTGTTAGCGCATTGTCGCTTAAATTTAATTTGGCTGCTAATATTTCCTTTCCTTCCTCGAGGCTTGCGGCCTCGGAGGCATAATGGGTTAAGAATGAAAAATTAGCAATTAACCTGATGTACACAAGTAAACGCAAGACAAACGAAGCACAGCCTACGGGGGCAGGCCCAACCTAGCTCAGCCAATAAGAGAGCAGTAAGGAGAGAGGTCAAAGTCAGACGGACGAAGCTCAGGCTTAAGGGGTAGACCCGATCTCGCTCAGCCAATGAGAGAGCAGTAAGAAAAGAGGTCAAAGTGAGTCACGAGCGGGAAAGAGGAAAGCCCAACTGTTTATGGGTCTGGCTGGGGCGCCACACCCTTTCTCTCTTGCTGGCTATGCACACTCACTGGATTTGGGTGCAGCTTTAAACAAGGTGATGATGCTACTTTGATGGGTATACTTGTAGGAAGCAAAAGACGATTGTTGCAGCATCAAAAACTTGTAAATAGTTTGTAAAATTTAATGCAAAAATGCTAATTTTGCTACTCAAAACAGAGTCCATCAGCGTATTTTTTACGAGTGATACATCTAGTTATTCTACTATCTGTGGCTCAACTGAATCTACGTCGGGTGTATTGTATTGTTCAAGTTTAACTAGCTCATCTCCTTATTTGCCGTCCGTAGTTCGTACACCTATTTATTACTGGTTAGGAAATGAGGCTTAGCTTAGCTAGGTCTTGCGTATTATTTTATATAACCTGAATACATATAATAATTATGATGAAGCAAAGCAATAGAAGCTATTAGTAGATCATTTTCGCAGCTTTTTGCATCAGATGATGTCATGTAATACTGTTAGTAGTAGTAGGTCGAAGTAGTTAGCATGAATCGTTGGATTTCGTGTTCTATGAGTTTTAATGTTCTTTAAAAATGTAGAAAGTTATAGTATAATGTTCCAGTTATCAGAATGGGAATGGACACAAAACAATTCATAAATTCACCTTATAACTTGAATCGAATACTAGAGATGTTTACTTTAAGTATTCGAAATTTGCACTTGTAATTAAAAATGCTTTTGTTTATATAGTTCCATTCTATGCACCGATGTGAAGAATGCGCGTACGCTGCTTAAAATTTTATAGCAAATGTATACGAGATATGCATTAATTCGCACTGTTCTTTTCATGCGCAACTGTGTACAGGGGTGAATATTTTGGCCTTCATTTCATTAATGTACTCTGTCTTTGTCTCTGTCTGTCTGGCCTGCCTGTCTGTCTGTCTGTCTGTTTGTCTGCCTGCCTGTCTGTCTGTCTTAGTGTCTTAGTGTCTGTCTGCCTGCCTGCCTGTCTGGCTGTCTGTCTGTCTGTCTGTCTGCCTGCCTGTCTGTCTGTCTGTCTGTCTGTCTGTCTGTCTGTCTGTCTGTCTGTCTGTCTGTCTGCCTGCCTGTCTGTCTTAGTGTCTGTCCGTCTGTCTGTCTGTCTGCCTTCCTGCCTGTCTGTCTGTCTGTCTGTCTGTCTGTCTGTCTGTCTGTCTGTCGGTCTGCCTTCCTGCCTGTCTGTCTGTCTGCCTGTCTGTCTGTCTGTCTGTCTGTCTGTCTGTCTGTCTGTCTGTCTGTCTGTCTGTCTGTCTGTCTGTCTGTCTGTCTGTCTGCCTACCTGCCTGCCTGTCTGCCTGCCTGCCTGCCTGCCTGCCTGCTTGCCTGTCTCTATGAATTGTTGGCGCACCTTTTCTTTATCTAGTTTGCTTTAATTGTGCCTTAAATCTATAAACAAATTCTGAGGACTAGCTATTGTAATAATATGCTTTTTAACTAATTGTAGTGTTAATGTTAACTCCCTGTCCCTTGCGCTTGCTTCTGGGGTGTTGTTTGTGTTCTAGTAGCGCACACTTCTTATTAGCTGTTACAAATATTACTGAATTATAAATGTTAATTGAGGGGCTCGGTAATATTTTGGCCAGTACAATGTCTTCATATAGTTATCTATTGTTAAGCCATTAGCAGTCTCCCCCAAGCCTAATTATTATTATTAATTATGAAAACAGCGTGTATCGGTGCTGCAATTTCTATTTTTTTTTCTATTGTTTGTCCCAGTTTACCGTGTCTGTTCGTGCGGTTTCTCTACTGAATTAAACTGTTTAATTTGTTTCCATTTCTATTGCTGTTTTTTAGATCTTCTTCTTCTGGCTGTCAAGAGTTTTTTATAACTAATATTTTCTCTTCCCTTCTTTGATGCAGTTGAACCAGGCAGATAGAGAGAGCGGCAGTTGCGGTGGTGTCTGTAGCTTTGGTAGTTATTTGCATAGTGATTTAGTAAGATCATAGTTCAGTGTTATCAAGTCCTTAGAGGCGCTAATTATAGTTCTAACAGGTTTAGAAATTTATATGATACACTGATGACCGCTTATTAATTGATGCTTTTGAACTGTTAATTATGTCATTATAACCAATTATTGTCTCGTATTCATATTATATATATCTTATATCTATTGCCCTCCTTACTACACTAAGCTAATAATCTGCATTGACAGTAAACTTGATCTTTATTAAAGCTTGACAGAAGCGGTCATGTTCGTTGATCATGTTGAAAAAATTGTGCTTTTTCTATTAAATGCAGCAAATTTAATTTCCCTGGCTATTTGCTCCACCCGCCCACCAGCCTTCTGTAATTTCACTTGCAAAAAGTAAATCCTCAGTTACTCATATTAATAAACATAATATACACTTGCGTGTGTTTTGTACACGTTTCAATTTTTGGATTCGGCAGTCGGTTCTGTTTCGTCTAAGTTATTAAAAGCATTTTTATTAGCAGTTTATATGAAAACAAGTAGATTTCCTCGGAATATCATTGAGTCATAGACCAAAAGTCTATCATCGATTCATAGCCCAGAAGTCTATAATTGATTCATAGCCCAAAAGTCTATCATTGATTCATAGCCCAAAAGTCTATCATTGATTCATAGCCCAAAAGTCTATCATTGATTCATAGCCCAAAAGTCTATCATTGATTCATAGCCCAAAAGTCTATCATTGATTCATAGCCCAAAAGTCTATCATTGATTCATAGCCCAAAAGTCTATCATTGATTCATAGCCCAAAAGTCTATTATTGATTCATAGCCCAAAAGTCTATCATTGATTCATAGCCCAAAAGTCTATTATTGATTCATAGCCCAAAAGTCTATCATTGATTCATAGCCCAAAAGTCTATTATTGATTCATAGCCCAAAAGTCTATCATTGATTCATAGCCCAAAAGTCTATTATTGATTCATAGCCCAAAAGTCTATCATTGATTCATAGCCCAAAAGTCTATTATTGATTCATAGCCCAAAAGTCTATTATTGATTCATAGCCCAAAAGTCTATCATTGATTCATAGCCCAAAAGTCTATTATTGATTCATAGCCCAAAAGTCTATCATTGATTCATAGCTCAAAAGTCTATCATTGATTCATAGCCCAAAAGTCTATCATTGATTCATAGCCCAAAAGTCTATCATTGATTCATAGCCCAAAAGTCTATCATTGATTCATAGCCCAAAAGTCTATCATCGATTCATAGCTCAAAAGTCTATCATTGATTCATAGCCCAAAAGTCCCAAAAGTCTGATTGAGTCAACTCAAAAGTCTGATTGAGTCAGCTCAAAAGTCTGATTGAGTCAACTCAAAAGTCTGATTGAGTCAGCTCAAAAGTCTGATTGAGTCAACTCAAAAGTCTGATTGAGTCAACTCAAAAGTCTGATTGAGTCAGCTCAAAAGTCTGATTGAGTCAACTCAAAAGTCTGATTGAGTCAGCTCAAAAGTCTGATTGAGTCAACTCAAAAGTCTGATTGAGTCAGCTCAAAAGTCTGATTGAGTCAACTCAAAAGTCTGATTGAGTCAGCTCAAAAGTCTGATTGAGTCAACTCAAAAGTCTGATTGAGTCAACTCAAAAGTCTGATTGAGTCAGCTCAAAAGTCTGATTGAGTCAACTCAAAAGTCTGATTGAGTCAGCTCAAAAGTCTGATTGAGTCAACTCAAAAGTCTGATTGAGTCAGCTCAAAAGTCTGATTGAGTCAACTCAAAAGTCTGATTGAGTCAGCTCAAAAGTCTGATTGAGTCAGCTCAAAAGTCTGATTGAGTCAGCTCAAAAGGTCTGATTGAGTCAGCTCAAAAGTCTGATTGAGTCAACTCAAAAAGTCTGATTGAGTCAGCTCAAAAGTCTGATTGAGTCAGCTCAAAAGGTCTGATTGAGTCAACTCAAAAGTCTGATTGAGTCAACTCAAAAGTCTGATTGAGTCAACTCAAAAGTCTGATTGAGTCAACTCAAAAAGTCTGATTGAGTCAGCTCAAAAGTCTGATTGAGTCAACTCAAAAGTCTGATTGAGTCAGCTCAAAAAGTCTGATTGAGTCAGCTCAAAAGTCTGATTGAGTCAGCTTAAAAGTCTGATTGAGTCAGCTTAAAAGTCTCATTGAGTCGCAGCCCATAAGTCCCAAAAAGTCTCATTGAGTCATAGCCCATAAATCTCATTGAGTCATAAGCCCAAAGGTGTATCCAAAAAAGTGGTAGACGAAAAGCACAATCTATAATTGATAAAAATATCCAGCTATTTTAAAGTACACTTTAATAACATAGTTCATTATCATAGAAAGAAGATGTTTTCCATTAGCTCCTGATAATTAATTGGCCCTTAATTAAATATGTGAATGCATGCTTGTCAACAGCATGGCCTTGCTAGGAGTTCCATCTAAACTGTTGCACGAAGCCGAAGGTCACGTGATCACATGCGAGATGGACACAGGCGAGATGTACCGCGGCATGCTAGTAGAAGCCGAGGAGAATATGAACTGCCAGATGTCGGACGTCACGGTCACATTCCGCGACGGTCGCGTTGCTCATCTGGAAAACATTTTCCTGCGCGGCTCAAAAGCTCGATTCTTCATTCTGCCCGACATGCTTAAAAATGCGCCAATGTTTAAACGAACTACCGGCACTAAAGGCTTAGGCATGGGCCGCGGCAAGACTATGATGCACCGCGGCCGGGGCGGATTCCGCGGCGGACGAGGCGGCGGCGGTGGCAGTCGAGGCGGCGGCGGAGGCGGTCGCGGTGGTGGTCGAGGCGGCGGTCGAGGCGGTTATTAGCTGGGGGATTTTCGCGATCTAAATATCAACGAGGCAGCGATGGTACCCCGGTTTGGCTTGGATTGCATTTTCACCCCGCGGCCCGCTATTGCTATTGCTATAATAATTAATTAATCAGTGATTCATGCGGGCTTATCGAAGGTTTCCCTTGCTGCTAGTTCCGTTTCTGTTTTGCTATCTATAATCTGTTTGAATAGTCCTGAATCCTGTTCCATCGGTAAATATATTACAGGGTCTTATTAATTCAATTGTATTGGCGATAATTAGTGTTTTATTGTTTGTTCAAATAAAATTAATTATTGTGAACTCAATTTAACAAAGGCAACAGTTGCACTTTATATAATATTAATATTGTGCATATGTGCGACTTGGATACGTTTGGCTTTTTACTGTTTATCTTTGTTAGTTGCATTTACTAGTCGAAAAAATGTAAGGAAATAATTAGTAGCCTTTGTATTATGCGTAGCTTATATTTTCATTAAATTATAGCACGAATGCCATTGATTCATGCGCTTGGCCTTTTTCTTTTGACCTTTAAAGAAAACAGCAGAAAAATGGAAGAAAACGGCCAGAAAAAAGTCATGAGCGCCAGATGGGAGGTGCCTCTGAGCGATAGGGTGCATGTTGTGCAGTTTGACCATGGTACGACCTCGGGCCGGAGGGCCATCTTTCTTAACGGAGAGGTAAGGTTTGAATGCCGAAGTCCCGTGTCTTAATTCAATCCCAAAAAATGCTAGATCGCTTTCACAAGCTCGAAATTTCACATTGTCGAAAGTCTTGTTTGTCGGACGTCACAACCATAAGCTTGGAAACCGAAAGGTTAGAGAAGGTTAGAGATTTTGAAGGTTAGGGATTGTGAAGATTCGAGCTTGTGAAGGTTAAATATTGTGAAGGTTAGAGATTGTGAATGTTCAAGCTTGTGAAGGTTAAATATTGTGAAGGTTTGAGATTGTGAATGTTTGAGATTGCGAAGGTTAAAGATTGTGAAGGTTAGAAATTGTGAATGTTCGAGATTGTGAATGTTCGAGATTGTGAATGTTCGAGATTGTGAAGGTTAGAGATTGTAAATGTTAGAGATTGTGAATGTTAGAGATTGTGAATGTTAGAGATTGTGAAGGTTAGAGATTGTGAATGTTCGAGATTGTGAATGTTCGAGATTGTGAATGTTAGAGATTGTGAATGTTTGAGATTGTGAATGTTAGAGATTGTGAATGTTAGAGATTGTGAAGGTTGGAAATTGTGAATGTTAGAGATTGTGAAGGTTAGAGATTGTGAATGTTCAAGTTCAAGATTGTGAATGTTCGAGATTGTGAAGGTTGGAAATTGTGAATGTTTGAGATTGTGAATGTTTGAGATTGTGAAGGTTCGAGATTGTGAAGGTTTGAGCTTGTGAAGGTTTGAGCTTGTGAAGGTTAAATATTGTGAATGTTTGAGATTGTGAATGTTTAAGATTGTGAAGGTTCGAGATTGTGAAGGTTCGAGCTTGTGAAGGTTCGAGATTGTGAATGTTTGAGATTGTGAATGTTTAAGATTGTGAAGGTTTGAGCTTGTGAAGGTTTGAGCTTGTGAAGGTTAAATATTGTGAATTTTTGAGATTGTGAAGGTTCGAGATTGTGAAGGTTCGAGATTGTGAATGTTCGAGATTGTGAATGTTTGAGATTGTGAATGTTTGAGATTGTGAAGGTTTGAGATTGTGGATGTTCGAGATTGTGAATGTTAAAGATTGTGAATGTTTGAGATTGTGAATGTTTGAGATTGTGAAGGTTAGAGATTGTGAAGGTTAGAGATTGTGAAGGTTAGATCTTGTGAAGGTTCGAGCTTGTGAAGGTTAGAGCTTGTGAAGGTTAGATATTGTGAAGGTTCGAGCTTGTGCGAGATTCTGTCTGAACGCTATCTAAGATGCCCTCCCTCGTGCTCCGCATTTCTCCGCCAGTGCATCAAGCGCGAAGACTTCATGTTCAAGCTAGTTGGCATTGAGCATTTCAAAATCGGCAGCACTCCCTGCACAATTGAAATCGTCGCAGCAGACGATTTTAATTATCATTATAAACTGTTGGTGAATGGCAAATCCGTGCAGAGCTTCAGCGAGAACCAGGCGCGCATTCTCAAATGCTGGCTGCCTATTATTGATGGCGAGTTCGTGAGAATTGTACTGGAGAAGGATTCGCTTGATGTCTACGTTGATGGAAAAGTCGTTGAGACAGCTGTGAGTTTCCTGGGCTCTATCTTGATCCCTATCATTTTATTTCTGGCCAGTTTTGTCAGATCCCAGACTGTTGTCTCCTCCAAGATCCTCATTTGCTGTTCCACCTGCCTCCCAGATCCTCAGTTGCTGTTCCACCAGCCTCCCAGATCCTCAGTTTCTGTTCCACCAGCCTCCCAGATCCTCAGTTTCTGTTCCACCAGCCTCCCAGATCCTCAGTTTCTGTTCCACCAGCCTCCCAGATCCTCAGTTTCTGTTCCACCAGCCTCCCAGATCCTCAGTTTCTGTTCCACCAGCCTCCCAGATCCTCAGTTTCTGTTCCACCAGCCTCCCAGATCCTCAGTTTCTGTTCCACCAGCCTCCCAGATCCTCAGTTTCTGTTCCACCAGCCTCCCAGATCCTCAGTTTCTGTTCCACCAGCCTCCCAGATCCTCAGTTTCTGTTCCACCAGCCTCCCAGATCCTCAGTTCTTGGGTCATCGCCATCCTCACATGCCTTGAGCCTTAATGTTTAGACGGATTTGATTTACTATAGAAGAAAGTCTTGCTACTTTATCAGCCTGACGAAGACCCCATTCCCACAATATCCCACATCCCCAGGGCGAGTTCACAGACGAAGGCACTGAGACGCACTTTACAGTAGGCGATCATGCCTGCTTCATCCGTGCCGTGTCTAGCGGCAAGCGGCGCACAGGCATTATACAGACTTTGTTCATTGACGACCACGAGGTGACTGAAGCGGCCGTCGATCAGTCGTGGTTAGTTTTTTACACAATTGTGCGCCTTTTAGCTACTGTACGGAGTGGTTAACTGGCGCAATTGATTGTCAGTGACATTTGACTGCCACAAATTGACTGCAAATTTAGTCCTTACCCTAACCTAATCCCAATCCCTAACCTAATCCCAGACCGTAACCTAATCCCAATCCCTAACCTAATCCCAATCCCAAACCTAATCCCAATCCCTAACCTAATCCCAATCCCTAACCTAATCCCAATCCCTAACCTAATCCCAATCCCTAACCTAATCCCAATCCCTAACCTAATCCCAAACCCTAAACTAAACAGCAGCTTTAACCTGAATCATAACCTAAACTTCAACAATAGTCCTATCCTGAATCGTCGGCAGTCGACTTGCAGTATCCCACTGCATTGCCTATTGATAATTAATGATCATTATTGATCAGCAGGTATGGATTCAGATTAAAAGAGTGCCTAATGAATGATTTGGACGTGGCACTGAAGTTTAATCGATAGTAAAATATTGGTTTGTCCATAGCTATCTACTGAAAGCCTTTTAGACTATTTTATATAGTTCATTTTAAATCGTTCAAGTCGAAATGCTTTGTAACAAAATAAGCACTGTGTACTGTACTATCTAGATAATATATTTATAATATGGAATGCGAAAGTCACCGTTTGAACCATTGTTGTGAGCAGCTAGGTCAAACACGCACATTTACAATTGCTTTGTTGCTAACTGAAGACGATTGCTTGGAAATAATCGGTGGAGTTTCTTATGCTCGGAACCGACTGACACAAATAGCTGGCTCTGGTAGGTTAGCAACTGAAAACTCACGCTGGTGACGAAGGTTACGCGGTAATAAAGTATTTATGAAAATATAATATCTACTGAAAATTTTGTCCGATGCAACCTTTTATTCAACAAGTTACAGCAAATAGCATCCTGCAAAAAGTCTTTGTCTATTAAAATTAAAACAAAACAAAGCTAATTTTTATGTACTGCAGCTACCGCTAAACTGGAGCAGCTAACAGGCGGGATGAATATTATGATTGGAAAAATGCCAGACCCGAAGAATTTGAGACAGGCAATGCGGCAATCTTTTGCAGCAGTAGGCTGCCCAGGCTTGCGTCCTTGGCAACGCGGGCACTTTCGGCCAGCTGAAGCAGCGATGCGTGACAGGCCACGCCGCATCGCTGCGACTTGACGGTGAGCTGGTAGGCAGCGCCGAATCTGGACAGCGACGGCGCAACGGCTGCTGGTCCAACAGCAGCTGACGGCTGGTGCGCAGGTCGCAGAGCAGGCAAGCCCGGAACAGCGGCGTCCTTTCAACTGTGGCCAGCTCTGCGATGAGCGGCCCGGTGGCCACCAGACGAATCAACTCGTCGACTGCGGCGTCAGCAACGCCGGAGGCTGCGGCATGGCGCAAAGCGACAGCTCTGGCTAGCAGGCCAGCGCAACCGACAATAAGTCTGTCCGTTAGCTGGCCTGCCCAGTCAGAGAAGATGCTCACAGCGCTAGCGTGCAGACGCAATTTGACAAACGCAGCTTCCATCAGTTTGTCTTCGCAGCGGCGCAGTGCCACCCTAGTGGAAGCCGTTGCCACAGCCGCGGTGTCGATAGCAGAGTTGACAAGCTGCAATCGGTGCATAATTTCATTGGCTGCTGCTTCAGCCATTTGGTCGGCGGCTGCTTTCTCTTTTGATTTGTCTGCAGTTTTTGGTCGCTGCGACTGCGACGGTGGCGGAGGCGTGAGCAGCGGTTGACGCTGGAATCGGGGCGCAGCGCTGGCGCCACGGACAGTCTTGGTGTGAGTTCGCACCTTGGCGCAGGCGCTGCACCTGGCGCCATTGACTGTAGTGTCTCCGCAGCTGCGACTGTCGGCCGGTCCCAAGCAGATGTTTGTCAGCTGCAGACGCACGCAGATTCGATTCAAAGCGGCCAGAAATTTGGCGTGCGCACTCGCTCCTCCGTCGGCATAGTCAACGCTGAACGTCTGCAGGCCGTCCGGAGCGACGTAGTCCGGAGTTCGAACCCGGCGCAACTGGCAGCCCAGCTGCGCTTTTAACAGAGGAGCTTCGGTGCCGAGTACGCAGATCAAATTAGCCAAGTTGGTTGGGATGACGAATAGAAACTGGGTTACTGTGGCAATCGAACAGCTGTCCCTGCTCCGCTGATGAATCTCCAGCCAGTGCAGGTGCTGTTGGCGGAGCAGGCTGTTTAGATAAACTGGTGAGCAGAAGTCCAGACGGAAAGCAGATTGAGTCTCCAGTTGTTCCTGTTGCGTTTTATTGCTGCTCATTGTGTTGGTCATTGCATGTGTATTACTGAAGCTGAATGATCGAGATTAGTCTAGTATTGAGAATTGTTCAATTCATAACCAAACACAAATTTATTTTTGCATACTATTCTTCCAACTCTGATAGTTTTTTTGTGATTTCAATTGCGCGTATCAATTAAACTCCCTTAATTAAATGCGCTCCCGGAGTTTGCCATAGACAGAACAGACGCATATCGGATCATCAACTTGATTCACGGAAGAGAAAAGGAACCAATTAGAGTAATAATTAGGAATAAATAACAATTGATTACACCTGCCCTAATGAGCAGATGTGCAACCGACAGCTCAGCCGCAGCTATTGCGCGGTGCATCTGAAGGCTGGGGGGGGGGGGTCGCCACACATCCTCAATTACCCCAGCTAATGCTGGCACCCATTTTACAGCTGGGGGAACTGAAGCAATGCAGAGTTAAGTGTCTTGCGGACACTTCTTGTGTCTTAAGGACACAAATTGTTCCAGTGGGATCGGGAATCGAACCGCCGACCTTCAAGTCGTGAGTCCGACGCTCTAACCACTGGGCTACAACCCCTATGGCCAATTGAAAGTCCTTGAAAATCGACAGAAGTTGCTTTAAAAGAGACAAAGCGCCTGAGCCCATGGTGTAATCCGATACAGAACATGCTGCCACTGACCTTCATTTGCCTGTGCGCAAAGCTCATTTCTGTCTATATTCAATCTAGAGATCAGGGCATAAGATTGCCGAACAGCTAGGAGTCAATAGAAATAATACTCTTTGGGGACATCCGTTACAAAATATGGCAAATTAAAACACTTAATATTCAAAAAAATTGAACATATTACACTTCAAACAAAACGAGAAATTCTCCTTTCTGTACAATTGAGACACTCAAGTTTGATTTCTTTTAATCATCTAATCTTAAATATAAAACCGCAGCTTAATAAATAAATCAGTAAATTAAGTAGAAAAATTTTGAGCCACCCAACAATATATTACAATCGCTCCTATTATTGGCTGTCGCCATTTCAGTTGAACCTTGCCGTGTCTTCCTGGCGACCTGAGGGCATCCATGGTGCCCCTGTAATCGTAATATAGAAAACTGAGTGAACTCAGCTGACTGAATTATCTACTAATTATTGCTATTGTTGCCTTTTTACACATGAATAGACTCAGCTAGAGATTTTTCCTTTGTGTTTATCTAGCTGTTTATGTATTCATAATATCAAGAATAATAGATTTCATTGGAGAATTTGTTTCTGTCTGTAGCTTCCGTCCTTTTTTTTCTTCCAGATTATTACCGAGACTTTTAAATGCTACTTCTCTGATTAAGTAGTATTTAAGATTTTGGCTGATATGTTTCAATTTTTAAATGTCTGGTTCGACAGAAAAGAACAGATGATAAATATTTTTGTAATGATTTCTTTCTCTTTTAAAACTGCATGGTTTCATTGCGTAAAGCGCCTTTTTGTGTATGAAAATCTCACAGCAGTTATATTTAAACAAATATAGAGGTTCATCTTTACAATATATACACGTATGCGCGTTTTTGTTATTTATTCTCGTATTTTTGTTATCAAGGTTAATTCAGAACTTAGTAATGTAGCATGTATAAATAAACTAGTATATAAGGCTAGTCAAAATTAGTGTTATATTTTTGCTTCTATTGTCTTATAGTTTTATTTTCTGTGCCTTTTCAGATTAAAAAAAAAATTTAAGAAGTAAAATATTGAATCATGGGTAAGAGCTAATTACAATATTGTGTTTTTTGCAACGTCAATACTAATTTGTGTTTTTCTGAGTACATGTGGCCTAAACCTCTACTCTATAATTTGGCTCTCTCTTTTCCCTTCCCTCCTCTCCCCTCTCACCTCCCTCCGCCTCTCCCTCTCCTCTCTTACTCCTCTCTCCTTTCTCCCTCATCCCTCCTCTTCTCCATCCTCTCCTCTCTTTCCGTTCTCCTCTCTCTTCCCGTCCCTCTCCTCTCTTCCCTCTCCTCTCTTCCCGTCCCTCTCCTCTCTTCCCTCCTCTCCTCTCTTCCCGTCCATCTCCTCTCTTCCCTCTCCTCTTCCCGTCCTCTCCTCTCTTCCTCTCCTCTCTTCCCGTCCATCTCCTCCTCTCTCCCTCTCCTCCTCTTCCCGTCCTCTCCTCTCTTCCCGTCCCCCTCTCTCTCTTCCCTCCTCTCTTCCCGTCCCTCTCCTCTCTTTCCGTCCCTCTCCTCTCTTCCCTCCCTCTCCTCCCGTCCCTCTCCTCTCTC